>JAASFY010000033.1:0-59222 GCA_023334035.1 Globisporangium okanoganense | reverse complement strand
CTGCGATTTCACCACAAGAGTGTTCTAATGACGTTCTCTAACATACTAAAAAATCTCGTCCGTAAACACAAAACTCGAAAAAAAATCCACATAATTCAATTTCTTTTTGCTGTCCTTAACTTTTTGACGTGCACTGTATCTAGCGTTTGTTTTAACACGATACGAACACAGCACCATGAACAGTCACAGATTCATTATTTCTAATTAATTACATCGCCAGAAACCCTGCACGACCAAGCACAATGGACGTTGAGCGACAGCCTTCTCTCCACGCAGTGAGCGCGATCGTGCAGCTGCTGAATGCGCAGAGTGCAATCGACGAGTGCGCTGCATGCGCGTCTCTGCTGCGGGAGTGCGAAAACAGCGACCAGCTGGTGCTGCTCATGGTCGCGCAACCGTCTGTTTCTCCTTCCGTCCCAGACTCGGCGTCGATGCTGGAAGAGTTTCTGCTCTTCTTCATGCCGCGCGCATTTGCAAAAGCACCAGGCGGTGGTGCAAAGGTCACTTCGAATGCGAGTAGTGACGTGGTCGCTCGTTGGAGCCCGTGTGAAGCGCCTGGTGGAGACGAGCTCATTGCTCATCTCACAATCCTTAACAGGTACAGTACCAGTTTACTAGTATACATGCTTCCTGCTAGTTGACTCTAAATGCTATGACGGATTAAATAATTAATTTGTGTTATAATATTTTGCACAGAGTGCTCGTCCAGTGCGAGTGGAACGCCGACGCGCTGCACCAATTCGCACACGTGCTCTCGCTGCTTCAGGAGCCGTGTCTGCGCCAGGAAGCGCTCCGTTTTAGCTTTACAGTTCTCCAACACATTCTCAGCAACAGCAGCTCTAAAAATCCCCAAGTGCGGACCAGAAAGGCTCTTTCGTCACTACGTGAAGGCAGCTCCCAATTGTACGAGAAATGCGCGAAGCTCATGCTCCTTGGGGTCACAGACGTCTGGTCGGCGATCCGCAAGGAGAGCGCCAAACAAACTGCAGCATTGACGCTTCAGTTCCCGTCCATGGACGCGATCGACAGCTTCATCGAGCAGCTGCTGCGCATTGCGATTGGCTCACAGTGTGTGCGGCAGGAAACGTCCGTCCAGACGCGCTGGGGCGAGCAGGACGGTGCTCTCTACACGCTTTCGCTACTCTTGAGCTCCATTTGCATCGAGAAGCGAGCTTCAGTTGAAGATCTGGGCCTCGGCAACAGCTCTGGTACAGCTTCGCGTGTGGCCAACGACATCCGAGGAGGCTTTACTGCGACTGCTGTGGCGTCCGCGCCAGCTCTCCATTTCAACTTTGGTAGTCGCCACCCGAGCGTTTCACGACTGCCGCGGTCGCTGGTGCAGTCGCTAAAGTCGGTCTTGTACCAGTGCCTGCGCCATGAGCAGCTTTCAGTGCGCGAGCATGCAGCACAGTGCCTCAAGCACTATGTGGACCTGTGTGAAGAGCCCATGCGGCTCTTGATCTTTCAAGAGGCCATGAGCAAACTCAACCGCATGAAGGAGAGCAGCATCGCTGATGATAGAGATGATGTCAGCACCAGTAGTGACGACAATGAGCACAAGCTGCTGGAAGCCTTTGAGGCCGAGGGACTGCTGGATGTGCTCGCGAAGTTGGCGCCGTCGCTGCCGTCCGCGTTCCTGCTCAAGCACTGGAAGTTTGTGTTCCCGACACTCGAGCGATACGTCATGCACATCGCGTCCAGCGTGCGCCAAAAGAGCAGCGCCGTGGTGCTATCGCTGGCCAAGCTGAGCCAGACCAGTGGCTTGCAGACGGTGAGTTCCAGCAGTTCCAGTAGCTCTGGATCGTCTCGTGAAGCAGCATTGGAGTTACTCGTAGAGATGATGTTGGGCCTGAGTGCGAGTCAAGACCACGAATCGACCACTGACCGTGGTGGCGGGGGTACCAGCATTCTCTGCTGGCAGCAGAGAGAAGGACGGATGCTAAGCATCGAGGCGCTCGTAGATCTGTTGGGGAAAGATTTGCTGTTTTGCAAGTTTGGCACGCGTTTGCTGATTGGGAGTGATCACGAGTCAAAGAAGAAAAGCCAAGTGCCAGCTTTGAAGACGAGCGAAGACCTCGTTTGGGCCACTTTGAGCACGTCAATGGCCACATGGACCGTTGATGAAGACGAATTGGCCGATCTGAGTGCTGCTACTACACGATCTGAGCAAACTGATGGAAATCTGAAGGTCAGAATGGCAAACCAGCCGTTAATTAGCTTGCTGAGTGTGTTCTTCGTAGAGAAGAAGACGCCAAGAAACTCGAAATCCCTGAATGCGACTGAATTCTGGCACCGTGTGCTCAGCGGATGGCTTCAGCAGACGAAGATCGCATTCGCCTCCAACCAATTTGAACTCTGTCGGATTTCGCGCCAGGTTCTCCCAGGACTGCTTCGCCTGAGCTTGTGGGTGAACCAACTGGAGCTTTTGCAGGCTCGGAAGATGGTTTTTCCTGATGAAAGTGATGCGTGCTGGCGCTGGTCGTGTGTGAAAATTGTGCTGCTGCACGTCCAGTTTCTCAGGGAATCCGTCGATATGAGTTCTGTTGGTGGTGACGACATGGAGCTCGTCAAGACAGTCCAGACGGGATTGGAATCGGCTTGGAGCTTCCAGAGTGCAATGTCCAACGACAAACCTCAAGCTGAGTCGACTGATGGTTCGTACGATACCGAGTCGACGATCGTGAGAGTCGAGGCGCAGTTAATGATTTTTCTCGGCTTCAGTCGTTCTGAAAGCAAGACGATCTCTTCGCTGGGACTGCTGGAGAGCGGCTTGACTACAGTTCACGCAAACCTCCCGTCGCATACCCAGTTGCCTCAGTACGCCACGTCAAAAGGAACCAGCGGTGGCGACACGTCATCTGTGGATCGCCAGCTGAGCATTTCACTGGTGCGTTTGCTTCCGAGCATTGTGAAAGCACTGATATTGGTGATCACGAAGCAAAACTCCAGAGAACAAGACGCAGACTCGGTTGAGAAAGTGACGAGATGCTGGCTCATCCTCGAGCGATCCGTGCTCAGTTGGCTAGCGACCGATGACATGTTCCGATGGATCACTGTGGACCAGAACGAGGCCCAATTGAGCTTACTGAAAAGTCTGGATGGTCTACTGCAGTGCGTCCCAGGCATAAGAAGCGAGGATTTCAATAGCTTCGAAAAGGAATTCGAGCTGATTCTGAGCCAACTGGAGAGAATGGGCGTACTGGCGAGTGGCAAGAGCCAGCAGCAGCGTCGACTGAAAGAGTCCACACTGACTCATGCAATCAGCATCTGTTTCTCGATCTGGAACAACTCTGCAAGGAGTGATGGTGGAGGCACGATCGACATTCGCTGCTGCCAGGGAATAGTTCAGATGTACGCTCAGCTGGCTGTGCTCAACGAGCAGCCTCGAGCGAAGAGCCTCACGAGTCAAATCAATGAGTCGAGCTGGGACGACTGGGATGGAGACGAAGATGAGCCAGGCGAGCTTGGAAACGATACGACTTCTCAGCTTCGAGCGACAGCCTCAGCAGATGGAGGTGACAAAGTCCTGGGTGGAGTTGCAGACAGGATCGTCTCGGATGCAGTCAGTGGATGGACCTGCGAGCAGCTCAGATGTTTTCATGCGTCTATTTCAACTCTAGCTGCGTCGAAAGAAGGCGTGGACGCGAAAGACGCTCACGCATTGCTGCTGGCTTTGGTTGACAGACTTGGGCTCCGAAAGGATGAGCGCAGGAAGGATTAAGTGATGACAGCCGTTGAATAAAGCGGGATCATGTGTTGTAGGTACTTTACCCTACTTTAAGTATGCATTTCATCAAAGGGCTGCAGGGTCAAACATGCGCACGAGCAGCGAGAAAACATTTCGCTTCGCGCTGGGCGACGACGACGCGTTTGTGAATGACAGAGCCACATATAATAACAGCAGCAGTATCTGTACCACTCATACTGCCAAGCGACAGCACGTTGAGATCTGCTCACGAGCCACGCGCGTCGCCCGCGTGCACATGGTGGAGCTCATCCGCGAGCTCGAGGACACGGACGAGCACGACGACACGACCCACTACGGGCTCTTCATCTGGCCGTCCGCCATGGTGCTCGCGCGCTTCGTGGCGCGCAATCACGCGAATCTCGTGCGGCAGAAAGTGGTGATGGAGATCGGCTGCGGCACGGGGCTGCCCGGGATCCTCGCTGCCGTGTGCGGCAACCCCAAGGCGGTACAGTTAATGCATTCGTTGCGATAGACAGAGAGACAATGAATGGCGCCAGTTGAAGGCAACTAACTCACTAAATTATATGCCTCAGGTGTTCTTAACTGACCGGTCCGACACGATCGACATCCAGCGCAACGTCGATGCCAACATCGCACTTAACAGCATCGAGAGCGTCGCAAGCTTCCTGGCGCTCGACTGGGGCCAAGTGGCAGTGAGTGACTCGCTTCTGAACATCTTCGAGACGGTGGATGTGCTCTTGGCCGCCGACTGCTTCTATGCATCTCAAGGTAAGAAAGAGTGATCATAGCAGGGCTCGCCCACTGTCGTTATTATTGTGCTTACGATGCTGTTTATTAACAGATTTCGAGAAGGTGATCGCGACCGTGGCGCTCATCTTCCGCTGCAACCCAAAGTGCCGACTCTACGTCACGTACCAACTTCGAAGGTGGGATTCAACTGGACGCAGCCGGTGTGTGCTGCGATTGATGCTGATCGGTTCTCTTGACTGTCTTGTGCACACATACGAATGTGACTAGCATCACGCGGTCGATCGCGCCGTTACTCGCGCGCTGGCGGATGCAGGCCAAGGCGCTGAGGACTGCTGCTGATAGAGGAGACGCAGACAGCGATGTTGACAGCCTGAGTGGCTCTGATGAAGAGAGCGGCGACCAAGAGACACGCCACCAACACGGCTCCGAAAGTGTCTTCCTGTATGAGATCTCGCCACTTCAATAGACACAATACACAATGCACTCACACACACTCGCACACATGCAATAGTCAGGGATCTGGATGGCTCAGCTTCGCCTTTTAATCTTGTTCTTCTCTCACATTGGCGGCCAATCGCCTTTTTCAAACACAAAACAAGCCATACTAAATGTGCCTCTCCAGCCATCTAGAAGCTGGTCTGAACGCTCGCGACCAGCCTCTTCAGCCTTTCGGGGAGAGGGCGCAGTGCTGTTATAATATAATCCAGAGCGAGTGGCGCGCGCAGAGCGAGACGGTAGAGCTTCAGCGTCTGCTCTGCTGAGCATTTTGTGGAAAATGCTGCGCCGCTCCTGTCTGTCGCCAGCAGCGGATACTTGTTTCCCAATCAAGAAGCTAAATTGTAATCATGAGTTGTCGTCCTCGCCATCCAGTCCAGCGATGTAGTTGAGTGGTCCACAGACAAGCACACAGGTCATATACACACATTCACATACACGCATTGCTATACACACATTGCTATACACACAAGCGGCCGTCGTCACGCGCTTGCGTTTTGTGTAGTCGTGGTCGGATCTTGGCAAATGAGCTCTTCAAAATCAAAAATCAACACTTTGCCTGGTAAAACCTCACATTTAAGGTTTTACTCAATTTTATCCATCAAGATTCGAGAAAAATTGCGTTGGCTCGCGCCGGCCGATCCATGCAGTCCGCAAGAAGCAAGCTCCAACGCAGAACAACAGATAGCCATGCTCGCACGTGCCGCTCGCGCCGCCTCCTTCACTATCGCCAAGAGAGCCTCGGGCTCCAGCGCGTTTGCCTTTGCCGCGCGCAAGGCCGTCGCGCCAGCGCTCTGTGCGTCCTTCCAGGCGCGCGAGAAGTCGTCGCTCACGTCGCTGCTCAAGGTGAGCTGCTCGCATTTGTATGAAAGCTCCTGGCGCAATGTCTGACGTGGATCTATGTGTATAGCGCGAGATCGAGGAAGAGAAGGGCAACTGTTTTGAGGGTGAGGAGCTCGAGGAGCTGCACGCCAAGATGAACAAGATCTTCACGCTGAACGAGACTGCCGGCAGCATGGAGATCGAGCTCACGGGCCAGATCGGCGACGACTCGATCCGCGTCAAGTTCGACTCGCAGGACGTCGTGGAGCTCGAAGAGGACTTTGAGGGCGACGAGGACTTTGATGACGAGGAAGACGAGAACGTTGAGGTCGAGGCCGAGGAGAGCGAGGACGACGACGACGACGAGGAGGACGAGCTCCCGGGCATCCGCTTCGTCGCGGACATCACGCGCGCCAACCAGGGCCTCCAGTTCGAGTGCGTCGCCAGCAGCAACCTCACGGTCGAGCGCGTGCGCTACCTGGGCGACTTTACTGCTGACGCCGAGAAGGACAGCTTGTACTTTGGCCCGAACTTCGCCGACCTGGAGCTCGACGTGCAGGAGAAGCTGTACGACTACCTGGCCGAGCGCAAGATCGACGACGAGCTCGCGCAGTTCATCACCCAGTACGCCGACCTGAAGGAGCAGCGCGAGTACCTGTCGTTCTTGGAGAGCGCCGAAAAGTTTGTCAAGAACTAAATAGACAGAGGGTGAAGTGCGCACAGCCGACAGCACAGAATACACACGTAAATATCACCAATACACACACACGTCCACAAAACACACAGATCGATTGGTTCATATGTGTAGCTTCTCGTTCCTATCTACGCGATCTGGTCAAAAGGAGACAGCTGAGACAAGCTTGGCTTCCCTCGGTTTTCATCACCTCGCGCTTACTGCACTCTGGACATGATGCTCTGAAGCATCTGCGAGACCTTTGGGTTGGACATGTGGCGCATCGCCGCCGACGGGCCCTGCGTGTCCACGTCGTGGAAGAACTCCTGCAGGTCTGGGTCGCTGCGCGCCGCGAGCACCTCGGGGCTGTTCATGACTCTGCTCATGTCCGGCATGCCGCTAGGAGCCGCAGGTGGGGCAGCAGCACCAGCACCAGCACCGCCCATGCCACCCATGCCGCTCATCATGTTGCTCATCATGTCTGGGTTCTGCATCATGTTCTGCGCCCTATGAGTGACAAAGAGAGCCCGTTAGCTATCCCCAGCCTCGCGTTAGCTCCAAGAAGAACTCATATACACAACGTACATCTGCATCATCGCTGGGTTCTGCATCATGCTCGAGGCCATCTGCTGCAGCGCTGGGTTGCTCATCAGGTCCGCGAGGCCACCACCGCCGCCGCCAAGCATGCTGGCAAGACCGCTCAGGTCCGGCATACCACCGGCTCCAGCATCGGGAGCACCGGCACCAGCTCCACTCGATGGAGCAGCCGAGGTCTGCAGCTGGCGGCGCTTGCGCTCAGCTTCCGCAAGGCCGTCCTTGCACGCGGCGTTCGAGCTGTCGACCTCGAGGCCGCGACGGAACGCGTCCACGGCGCCGTCAAAGTCCTTGAGCTGCACGTACGCGTGGCCCATGCGCGAGTACGCCTTCACGTACGCGGGCTTGAGCGTGATCGACTGCTCCGAGTGGGTGATCACGTCGTCGTACTTACCCAGGTACGTGAGCGCGGCCGCGAGGTTCGAGTGGTAGATGTGCGAGTTCGGGCCATCCGACGACAGCTTGAGCGCCTCTTCGTAGTGCGTCACCGCCTGGGTGTAGTCGCCAGCAGTGAGGGACGCGTTGCCCTTGCCCTTGGCCTCCTCAGCCTTGGCTTCCTTCTCGGCCTTCGAGAGCGTTGACTGTGTATACACAATGACGGTATTAGGATCAGTAGGACAACAGCTCTGTACTTAGCTTATACGCAATAGCAGACGCACCGCAGCCGCTGGCTTCTTCACGTCGCCGAACTTTTCTTTAAACTTGGCGAGCGCCTTTTTCGTGCGGGCCGTGTGCTCCTCCGAGCCCACGGGCGCGTTGTTGAAGAAGTTCTTCTCGTCGAGCTTCGCGACCCACTTCTTCCACAAGTCCGGGTCTGTAGATAGAGCATCATCAGCATACGTATACGATAGATCCAATATAATTAGAATGTTTCATATACGGCAAGGGAATACATGTCAGAGCTGCAGATAATAACACGCACTCTTGGCGACGACGGGGTCCTCATCGATAAAGTCCAGTGGGGACGACTGCCCAATATTAATAGCAACAGCAACAGCGTGTCAGTATCCCAGTTGCATACTCGCCCAGCGCGCATACGGCTGCCAATAGAACGCCATGGATACAATCAATTACGCACCGCTACGCCAACTTCGACGTTGAGCGCCTTGAGCCCTGCGGCAAAGACGTCTTCGAACGTGGCCGAGCCACTCAGCGCGTACGTTCGCTTGAGCTGCTCGTCGTGCACATTCAGTCCGAACGCCTCACTGCAGCAGTAGTTACAAGAGCCATCCATCCCATTCATTCATCCGTTAGCACACGTGTCGTCATGACTAATATACCCCCGGTCATGAAAGCTTCCCCTCCTAATAGAGCAACTCGCACGCACCTGAGGCACTGGACGCCCACGTCGACGTTCTCGGCGTCCACCTCCGCGTCCTTCTTCTTGGCGTCAATCCACGCGAGCGCGTTGAACATCGCGGCTTTCGTGGCGCTCTCCATCGTCTTCTTTCTCTTCGTCTTGTTCTTTTGGGCGAATATTCGAAAGTCCCTCATGCAGAAATCACTTTTGACTTGGCAAGGCTCATTTTTCACTTTTCCAGGCTCATTTTTTATAGAGAATTTATTTTTTTGCAAGCAAACACATTCATTTTTTTTAACTAACGATCGAGAATTGAGGATACGCAAAAACGAAAAGCTGCACCGAAAAAAAGATCAAGAGCCGCACGAGGATGAATGGATCATGGAGTTGAGCGACGCTACGGACGACGCGCTGGGAACCAAGACGGCGAACCTCGCGGCGCTCGAGGACCGCAGGCGAGAGGTCAAGAGTAGGCTGCGCGCGGTGGCCAACTCGCTGCGCGAGGCCGGCGCCGTCACGAGCGGCTACGACTCGGCGTACTACCTGGAGCCCCCGCTACCAGACTTTCCCAGCGGCGCGACGATCCACGACCGCCTCTTCCGCTGCCGCAGAGTGCGCGTCTCGGATGAGCGTCTGCGACAGGAGAAGGCGCTGCATTTCGACTTTGACCCGCCCGATGCGACGCGCGTCGAGTGGGCGCTCTCGGCGCTCGGCAGAGAGAAGTGCGAGCTCGTGTTCGCGCGCTTTGACCTCGATGACGACGGCGCGTGGAGCTACGGCGAGTTTTTAGAATATATGGCGGCGCTGGAGCAGGAGCGTGAGCGGGCCGACATTCGCGCGTTCGCGGACAATCCCGAGATTTGGCAGATGTACACGAGCGACCTCTTTGACACGGACGCGTACTTCCGCCTCACGTTCACGGGATTTACGATGTACCGCGAGGCGATCGAGCACGACACGCCATTTGAATACGATCTCAAGGTGTTAAGGGTGCCAATGGAGTGGAACGGGCTGGATAAGATGCGGCGCTATGACAGGCTCTTTGACGAATATTCGGATGCAGAAGGGGGCGTTGAGCTTAACACGGCGCACTACCTGTTCGCTGAGAGCGGCCACGCGATCCCGCTCCAAGAGCTCTATGAGACACTACAGCGTCAACGATTCCTCGCGCGCTGCCTCAAGTCGGTACTCAGCCGTAAGCACTCGCTGCGGCACTTTGGCTACAGGCAAAAGTCGAATCTGCTGTACACGAACCCGCAATTGGAGGATGAGCCCAAGATCTGCAAGCCTGCGTTTCTGAGCCTCATGCTTTCGTCCTGGACCCCGGCGCTTCGGACGGTAAATAGTGCTTTGCTTGGTTTCATTATAAGCCTGGACTAACATAACTGCACCTCACTCGAACATTAAATGCAGCGCTGGCGCAGCTGGTTCATGTTGCTCCACCTGCAGTCGTTCTCAACCCTGCGACGCTGGCAGCGATCGACCTCGTGGGCGTTTGACAGCATCCGGCAGGTCGCTCGGACGGGACTGCTGCGCGCCAGCTGTCTGCTCTCGAACACACAGCGAGAGCGTGGCGATTACGTGCTTAAGATGGACGTCGGCTCCCGGTTCTCATCGCACGCGACCGTGCACGTGTCCTACAACAGTGACGCGGATTGTACGTAGCAGGAGCTCTCTACGAGTACATGCAAGTATGTACCTGGCTGATTTACGTGCATGTCTGGTTTATTAATTAGCAACTGCAACCCTGCATGAGCTCAAGTACCTCGAGCGAGGGGCCGAGTGCTTCGTTTACATGGATCTCACGTGTCGAAGCGGAGCCAAAGGTGAGTGAACAACAAAGAGATTCTGTTGAAATATGAAATTCACCTATGAGTCCAACAAGCCGATGCATCTTACACAGAGCTGTCATGCAACAGAAAACGATATCCAGTGGCTTTCGCAGAAGCTCACGTGGTTCCTCCACGAGTTCTTCAGCGATCACCTGGAGAGCCTGCCGTTCTTCCACAAGTGGTTCGTCACGATTCCAACAAAGCTCCAGCTTCGGTCAGGTCCAACAGGCTCGAGTAGTGGCGGCGGCTCTTCATCATCCTCATCGAGCTCAACCATCATCCGCATGGTGATCCTGTTCAGTGGGGGAATGGATCTCTACCACGTGATGCAGAGTCTCAATCTGCCGTCGTCGATGCAGTTCGACCACCTGTTGCAGCGACTCTCGTTCCGGTTTCTCTGCAGCCACTCGCTTGAAGAGATCTTGACCAGCAAGCGTCTGGACTTTGGTTCCCAGTGGGCGTGTCGTCTACAACTGGACGCCCGACTGAACAAGCAAGCGCTGGCGCAGATCCTGTCGCAACTGGCGAAGAAACTGGAGACGGATGCGGCGCAGGAGGCTGAAGAGATGGAGTTTTTCGCAGCTGAGAAGGCGAAGAAGATACAGACCGAGTCCCAGCAACAGCAGCAACAGCAAGCAACTAGGAAGACTTCAGTTCCAGCTGCATCGCTATGCGACTCACACGATGACGATCACTATCATCTCAACAATGTCGCAGCCGACGAGAAATCCCGAACTCTCAAGGCAAACAGGTTTGCCAACATCCGCACATGGCTCGAGAAAGCCGCTGACGTTCTGGGCTTCTCGCAGGGAGTGAGCGCAACGCTCTCTTACGCGAATGTGAACGACGCGCTGCTCGGGAACCGGTGGATGGCGAGCGTGTCCTCGCCAAAGCTCTTCAGGCACGTAAAGCACCTGGTGACCACCCATGGCGGGATCGCATCCGAGTGGAAGAGCGGATGCGACTCGTTCCGGTCCGAGTTTGGCTCCACACACTACGCTCAGGGGACAGGCGCTGGCTCGCGAAATCTGTCGCGGGCGTCTTCAAGGTCGTCGGTAGCCCCTGGGACTGAAGACCCGTCGGGTCTGGAACACTCCATCGCGGCCTCGTTCCCCTTCGCGACGCCCATGTCGACCTCTGAATCTCACAAGCGACCACCAATTCCAGTCTCATCGCGAGCAGAGACAACTGCGGCTGGAGGCGGCGACGCGAAAGACGCGCACGCGAGTGAGAAGAAACAGCGCGAGATGCCGAAAGAGGAAATGCAGGAGAACGAGCTGCTGGAGCTCTACGACATGTGCACTAAGCACCTCATGGGCGTGAGCGTCGTGCGCACCGAGGCCGGCACGAGTGGACTCACGTGCGTGCTCGAAGGTTGGAACTTCTTCAGTCTCCTGCCTCGCGTGGCGGCGCAGTCCGGACGGAGAATGTCGCTCGTGCGCACGAAGAGCTCGACGTCGACCACGTCCAACTCGGGCTCCGCGGCTGGACTCGGGAGTCGCAATCGATGAGATGCTTGGATAACAACAAAGCAACGAACATCCACGAGACAGAAGCTGAAGCAATAGGCAAGTACATAGTGACATCCAGTTCATTACGATATTTATTGACTGTAGTGCGCATGAAAGTCTACTGGCTATAGTACACACCGCGTGTGCTGACTGAGACCTCTCACACACAGGTCGTACGTATGCTCTCATTAGGGCGCATTCGCAGGGGAGTTGTTGTTTGATGGTCAGTGTAACTATGACATAATAATTTGCTCACAGAAAGGGTCGCGTTCCAAGACGGTCGGACCCTTTTCACGAAAGATATTCACTGTCTTCATTCCATCGCATGCAGCAATTCATACACACACACACGCACACATACGTAGAAAGCTTGGGTGGGGACGGTCAGTGTAACTATGACAAAATGTAGTGCTCACAGAAGCGCCTTCAAACCATAACGGCTGCGTGACGCTTTAACGGATTACGTAAAATTATCTTCATTCCATCGCACCAGCACAACATGCACACATACAAACACACACAGGACATACTGCACACATAACGCAGTACTGCATGGCGCTCGCTGGTTGCCTGGCTGGCACATACGCAAGACGCCACTCGACTCGACGGCTTCTGGTTGTGAGGCTGCAGTGCGCAATGGCGCGCGCCGATTGAGCCGCCCACCAACCAATCGTCGGTTACAAAACATTACACTTGGTCACGCTGTAAGTACGAAAATGTGCCAAAACGGGTTTGAACCCGAGACCCGACCCGCAAAGAATGATGGTCCCCGCAGTTGAAGCAAAAAAGTAAAGCGGATGCGGGCAACAACAACAACAGTGAAGGCGCGCACTCACGCTATGCGAGCGAGTGCTGTGAACACACACGATACGCTGTCCATGGAAGCTCACACGACCGCTGCTGACGCTTGTAGGAGACGAGGATCCAACGCGTAAGTCCTCTTTGACCTGCTGGGCGCCCCAAATCAGCTTCTTGCTGGGTTTTCTATTCCTGACACTTGACGTGTTCTTAAAGCAGAAAGCTAGGTACGCAGAGAGCGCGCTTGCTAGGCGGAGAATGATACCGAGAGCTATATCGGGAGAGCGCATGCCGTGTGATATTTTTAATCGCATTTGCTGCTGCTGGATAGATGAGGCAACGCACGCGAGAGAGAGACTGGAGTCCAGCAATAATAGCAGAGGCTGCGAGTGGTTTCGCGCATATTTCGGGCGAAACTTGTGCGATATGCGACGAAGCGAGTGCTTGCGGTCAATGTTGCTGCTGTCTTCTTCGATGATGGGCATTTCGGAAGAGCAGCGCAGTTGCAAGTCAAGCAGCGAGAGCAGAGCGGAAGGCGTAGCCCCCACGCAACAACAAACACGCAGCGATTAGGACTGACGTGTGTCTGTGATGGCATCCATTCCTCCTGAAGTGCAGAACGAGATCACGCGTCTGAAGAATGAAGTCCATGCGAAGGAAGAGACGCTCAACCAGCTCAAGCTCAAGACGAAAGCGTTCGTCGACAACATGCGCAGCGAGCTCGCCACGGAGAAGAAGAAAGTGACCGATCTCGAAGACCAGCTCAAGCACACGAAGGAAGCTGCCAACAGCAGCGTACCGGCATCTCAATCTGCGAGCCCTGGCGAAGTGGAAAACATGAAGAAAGAGGTGGCGATGGTGACCCAGCGGGAGAACGAGCTCAAGGCGAAGGCCAAGTCGTTCGCGGAAAACATGAAGGCGCAGCTCCAGGCTGAGAAGGACAAGACTGCCAAGCTCGAGCACGACCTGAACGCCAAGGTTGCGGCATTGGCGCTTGCGCAAGCTAGCGTGGCGACGTCAAACGCTTCCCACGACCTGCTGTCGCTTGATGACCCAGCTCCGTCCAAGAAGGACGACGAAATTGCAGCTTTGCAGTCGCAGCTCCAGTCTGCACAACAGGAGCTTGCAGCGATGAGCGACCGCATGCGTACAGCCGAAGATCTCGCATTACAGCGAGCGCAGGATGCGGCAAGCGCCAGAAGCGCGCTTGAATTGCTTCAGTTCTCGAGTGAAGAGCAGCTCAGTCTCTTGCAAGCAGAAGTTTCCGCACTCAAGACCAAAGAGCAAGACCTCGAGAGCTCGTTGAACAGTCAAAAGAATGCTCATGGAAACACCGACGCTGTATTTGCTGAAGAGCACGGTCAGTTGCAAGAAGCGCTCTCCAAGAACCAGGAGATAATCCACCAGATCCAGCAGTACAAGATTGAGAATGAGCATCTCCAGAAGCAGCTGCTCGACAAGGATTTCCAGCTGGAACAGTTCGATAGCTACCGCGAGCGAGCTGACGATGGTGAAGAGAAGGTGAAGCAGCTGACGGCGGATCTCACGGCACTCCAGGCCCAGCTACAGGCGAAGGCTGAAGAAGCATCGAAATCGTGTACACAAAGCGAGGAGCTGAAGATCGAGCTGTCAGAAATCTCAGCGCTCTACGAGAGAGTGAACATTGGGCGAAGTCAGAGCGACATCCAGCTCGCTGAAGCTCAAACAGCGCTCAACTCACTCCAGAGTGTTCAGCAAAGCTACGCTGCAGCAAAAGAGCGTTTAGACGACATTGCGAAACAAAACATGGACCTCAACGAGAAGGTCTTTCGAAAGGAGTCGGAAGTGAACGCGTTCAAGGCGGATGTGGAAAAACTAACTGCTGAGGTTGCGGCACTTCAAGGTCAAGTCAGCGCGTCGCGGTCGGATAGCTCGTCTCGCAAACAACAGTCGGAGACTGCTCTGGCGGAGAAACAGAAGATTGAAATAACTTTCACTGAGCTGCAGGGAAGATTCGCCCAGCTGGAGAAGAAGAACCAAGAGCTGACGAGCTCCATTGAAGCGATCAACAAGGAGAACAACGACAAGCGCCAGAAAGCCAAGGCGCTCGTGATTTCTCTTACAAACGAGAAGCAAACACTCGTCGAAGCGAGAAGTGAACTGCAGAAGGAGGTCGACCGACTCCGGATGGAGCTCAACCAGCGCAACGTTGAGAACGAACGGCGCCTGAAGCAGCTCAATGAAGAAAACAACCAGAAGGTTGCGCAGAGCTCGTCGAGTCTTCAGAACCTCTCTGACGAGATCGCGACTTTGAAGCAAACCCTCACGATCGTCCAGGAATCCGAGAAGAACCAGCAGCGAGCAAAGGAACTTGCGAACGCGAAGCGCGAGGTCGAGGACTCCAACAAGAAGCGTCTCGCTGCGAAGGCTGAGACACAGAAGCTTGCTGTTGAGCTGGAAAGCGTGCAGAAGTGCCTGAGCCACATGAGTGAACACGCCAACACGAACTGCTCTACCAGCGTCCGGAAGATGGCATTACTCCAGGAGCGAGTCAACGAGGCGCTTCAGGTCCTCGAAAAGCGCGCGCAAGCGTCCACCAGTGGCAAAAAGTCGCAATCGGCATCGGGAAATCAAGACGATCTCGAGGTGGAGGATTTGCGCGAGCCTGAAGCTGCCTCGGGTCGCGAGAAGCCCACTTCGCCGACGCAAGGCGCGAAGAAAGTCGAAGAGAATATCGCGCGAGTGAACGAAAGGGTGCGTGCTGAACAAACTCTCTCGTTGTTTGTATTTCACCTCGTTGGGTTACTGACCTTGGACTCCTTTTTGTTTGCAGCTGTCTCTTATGATTGAAGCGACCGAGAAGCTCTGCGATACGGCACTCGAGCAAAACGAAGTCAACCTGAAGGACGTGGTGATCGACAAAGTGACGCACCTGTTCACACAGTGCTTCTCCGAGAAGCTCCGGACTGCGTACTCGAAAGTAGAGGAGGCGGAAACTTTCCTCGAATCGAATCACGGCAGCAACAACAAGGCGTAACGGCATCGCGCTCACACCCCGGACCTCGAATCTGCTTGTCCGCGCAATAGGCCCCGAGACAACATTTTCACTTTAATCAGCATACATTTCTTTATTCACATAGATCGGCATCCGAGCATCTTCCTTGATCTTGAGCATGACAAGTCTACGCCGCTTCGTTCGCAGCGTTGCCGTCGTCGTCCTCTTCCAAATTGCCGTCATCAACAAGTGGAGGCGTGTTCTCTCCAGACGAGCTCGCGTCTTCTCTTGACGGGAAGAGCTGCTCAAACAATCCAGGATACGGCTGGCACTTCTCCACCAGTGTGTGGACCACTTGTGCCACCGCAGAGGAGCTGCTGTCGTCGTCCTGCTGCAGGACGAAGAGTCGTCTCGTGATCCCCTTCACATGCTCTAGGATCTCCTCGTGGGTCGATAGGACACTTCGTCTCTCCAGTGCAGCCAGGGGCACTTCACTGTTTCCACTACCGCTGGCGTTGCTTTCCATTTGCGTGTGACGCAACAGACTGATGAGCAGGTCGACCACCTCCTCCCACACGCTTAAGAAGCTCTCAAGCTGACTCAGCTGGCTCAGCTCTTCGCAGACCACGCCAGAGATGAGCTGGACCATGACCACGTGTGGGCGCAGCGCGAATGGGTCTTTCACAACGGAAGGACGGCGCCGGCGTCCCTTCCCAGTGTTCGTCGGTCTCGGACTCTGCGAACCCCGTCGCTGCAAACTCGATGGTGGTTGAGACGTGGGGCGAACTGGCAGCTGCTGCTGATAGTACAAGATGCATGGCCACGCGGCGCTTGAGTCCCCCTCAATCAAGCCCACGCTGGACTTCTCGTTTAGAATGTCAACGCCGAGAGGAAGGATGCCATGCTGGAGGATCTCGAGCCATGATGCCGTGCTGAAGAGGCTTTTGCTGCGACTGCTGGAGCCCAGCAGCATCTCCTGAATCAAGCCCAAACTTGTCACAATCAGTTCGTTTGGAGACGTAGACAAGCCCTGGTCAGCTGGCAACTCGTGGCTCTTGAGCAGCTGTCGACAGGCAAGGATCGAGCCGCCGAGAAAGCGCAATGCGAGCTCTTCAGTGTCTTCAGCAGCGTCTTCCGAGTCCAAACTGCTGAACATCGACTGCAGCAGCTCCATTGGGCGCTTTGGGTCCCAGCAGCTCTTATTCTTCTCGCCACTACCATCCTCCGCATGAGCCAACGCGAACATCATAAGCTTCGTATAGCAGTCGCTGATCGACAGTTCGCTCCCGTCGACGCGCCAGATCTGAGACTTCACAAGGTATTCCAGCACCGCAAAGCCATGCGCTGCTGCGAAAGTCGAGTTCACGGACCAGCTGATAAGATTCATCACCACGAGCCACTGCTCCTGGGTGTATTGGAGAAAGCTCGGAGTCGTCGACGCGAAAAAGTTGTTGAGACCCGACAGGATCTGGCTCAGGAATGGTCGCACGAGCCCATCGTCGCCACTGCTCTCAACGATCAGCTCGATATTCGTCATCAGTAGAGCCCTGGCTCGTTCGCTCTGGATCTTGGTCGCGAGCGTGAACACGCCATCGATCGCTTTCTGGAGAATGAAGCACGCGGTCTCGTACGATATCCTGCGGGAATCTGGTTCCTCAACACTCGACAAGACGGGAAGCAGCGTCTGCAAAAGCCGAAAGTAATGGGCTTCGATGATCTTGAAGACGTCTTCGTCGTCATCAGTCGCTTTGCCGCCATCGCAGACCAAAGCATCGCTCTGTGAGATGATTTGGCTGAGGAAATGCTCGAAGAGCACGCACCCCGCCGGGCTCAAGTCCTGCGACACCACAGTCTTCTGAGAGCCACCTTCGTCGGATCGATGGCGCCCGGGTCGCTGCTTCCTGCCGTCAACTTGCTGTGACGGGACTCCAGTCAATGTACGCGTCAGTTCGTCGTCCAAAGCTTTGATGACTTCGACCAAGGCGCGAGAGGGCAGTTTGGACAAGTCCTCCACGAGGACCTCGAGTCTGTACGGCTGTAGCATCGATCGAATCCACTTTTCAGAGCCAAACTCGACATCGTCGACCGGTGTTCCCTCATTCACATCGTCTCGCGGTGTTTGGATGACGAGATCGTGCGCGTACTCAGCCCACTCTGCGGGATTCGACGGCAAAGCTCCTTCAAAAGTGCTCCTATTAAGCAGCGAGGTCGAACTCGAGAATGACGAGTTCGGATTCGACTCAAATGCCGACATGAACCATGCCATGCCACTGAAGAACCCGCCGCTGCTCTCAGTTGTTGTCGTCAGATCCTGCGTCTTCAGATCTTCGCGTCGCTGGATCTCGTCCTTGTTCTGGTACACGAGCTCCACAAAGTTGATTCGCTCGCTCTCTGTCGTGAGACTTGACTCGCCAGCACCAGTCGTTTGCTGCTGGTACAAAAGCCGCGAGGGTAGCGCTTGGAACTCGCGCAGCGCACTGATCGCGTGGAAGAAGAGCGCCCAGGACTCACTGTTTAGCCACAGACTGCGCGTGTTGACCAGTTTCAGCATCCCCGCGGTCGCCACCGGCGCGCTCTGGTTGCTGCAGAACAGCCACACGCCTTCCTCGCGCCGGTTGTAGCCCATGGGGTACACCTCAGATTCAAAGAGCGCCGTGTACTTGCAGATACGACTGAAGATCGCATTGAAATGCTCGGGGAGCGCCAAGTGCGACGATGCACCGGCACACAGCACGAGCCCATTGCCAGCCAATTGGAGCATGCTCTTCTCTGGCACGTAGTACGCCGACTGACTCGAGTTTTCGTCCAGCAACGAAGGTGCATCGCCATCGCTACTGCTCACTCCGTCCTTATCGTTGGACGCGTCCACGAACTGCTGGAAGACGCTGGCGAACGCGCAAACCAATTGCAGCTGGATCAGCTCGAAAATCTGGCGGTCGTACTGGTCACCAGCATAGTAATTGTGGTGTGGGGAGGCCTCTCCGTCGCCCTCAAGTTGGTCCTTCACGTCCACTGTCAAGCCGTTCTCTTCCTTCTCGTTAAAGGACTTTGAACGAGATTGTGATCGCGACCTTGAACCGGCTGAGGCGTCACGTGATGGAGCTCTTGACTGTGTCAAACGAGGGTTCACATGGCGAGACTGACGCTGAGAGTGCTGTTGGCTCTGAGCGTGTGCTCGAATCGAGTCCACTGTGATCGCTGTGAAAGGCATCGGAATATTTGACTCGTGCACTCGATGGTGCACAATGAGCCTCGAGTTCTGCGGATCGTTCTCCGCCTGGTTTACCAAATCCTTCCAGCGGTCGTTCGTCACTTCACCGTGCTTCCCACCATCTTCAAAGGTCTTGATCTCGTCAAATGCGATCGTCTGGTAGATCTCCGCGAGGAAATCGTCGGGCAGATCGCGATCGCTAGACACTTCTTGTCCATAGTTCTTGTTGTTCTTGACGAAATCCTCGAGTTTCATTTTCTTCTCTGGCCGGATATTCACGTTGTGCAGGTCCGTGTTGAGCATGATGAGGCTGAACGAGAGCAGGTACGCGACATCGGGCGACGCCATGAGGAACCGGTCGCGACATTGTTCGTACACCTGTAGTGAGAACGTATTGAGGATCCGGTCGATCTGCTGGGCCTCACCTGGGAGTCGGAAGCTCGCGAGGAACATGCGGAGCGCCGCGACAATGTTTTCGCCTTCGAAATTGAACGATTTCACAAAGTCCACGAGCACTTCGCGGTGGAACTCCATCGTGTCGGCCTCGTGGATCTCGGCTTTTTCAAACTCTTTCACGTCTTTGCCCATGGCGCCCAGGTACGCGCCCACGGCGTTCTTGTTGAGCCCCTGCGGGAGCGAGCGCATGAAGCCCGCGAGCGACTTGGTGTCCAGCGGCGTAGGCAGGAACGTGTTCTGCTGGAGATACTTGATGCCCGCGATGGGCTTGCGGTTGAACTCCTGGATGCCGTGCTGGAAGAACTTCTTGCGCTGGCGGCGCTTGTAAAGGGCGTCTGCTGTCGCGTACCCAGCGCTATCGCGAGGGGACGTGACGCCACTGCTAGTCTCTTCTAACAGGCCGTCGTCGTCTTCACTGGAGATGCTGGTACCGTTTGCTGCTGTTAGCGCAGCCATGGCGGAGCTCAGCTTTGGCTGCCTGTGCTGACTGCGCAGATACACCACGTAGAGCGCGTTGAAGAGTCCGCGGAGCGCCAGCTCACTGATTCCCTGCGCCCACAGGAAATGCGCCTCGTTGTGGGTCTCGCGGCACGCCGCGTGCGAGTGCTGCGCCACCTGGGAGAGCAAATCAAAGATGTTCTGCGTCAGGTCCGAACGGTTCCCGTCGCAGTCGTAGTTCACATACAGATCCGGCAACAGCGTTGGCTCGGCAAGCAAGTCCACGAGGCAGTCGAGGATCTCGAACGACGCCGCAAAAAGACGCGTGGACGACAACATCTCGCCCGTGAACTCCTCGGTGGCTGGATCGACGCGACGCGTGGCTTTGACCTCGCGCCCAGCACTGCCGTTTGCTGATAAGGTGCTGGTCTTGTTACTATTGCTGCTGTTGGTGGGGTCCCTGGGAAAGTTCGGGTTCGACGGGTCGAGACTCGCGATTGTCCAGTGGAGCGAGTTGCAGAATACGCCATTGAAGATCGCTTCGAGCTGCATCTTGAGCACTGAACGAAGCTTCGTCCAAAGCAGACGGACAATCTCAAGGCAGTGGATTGGAATTTTCATGTCCGAGCAGGCCCTGTACATAGAATAATAGACAACCAGTCAGGTTAACCTTCATAGGACTATCAGGGCTGAGCTACAATAGCCGCATAGACAATAATAACACATACCCCAGGCGGCAGAAGCGAAGCAGTCCGCTGCAGAGGTCGTCTTTGATGAAGAGCATGAGCGACGGCACTTTCGTGATCAAACGCGCGTCGCACGACAGCAGCATGCGGTGCAGCAGGTCGAGCGCTAGCAGCACTTCGCGTCGACTAGACGCGAACGCAGCAGTCGCCCCCGAGCTGCGCTGGTGGAGCTTCTGGCAGAGGAAGCCCAGCGTCTTGACAGCGCACGGCAGCCCAAAGCCCACGGACGGTGTCGTGGCAGCAGCAGATGATGATGACGACGACGCGTCAGTATACACGGATGGCGACGTGAAGATGAAAGTGATCGCATCGTGTAGGTACTTCGTCGCTGTGGCCCGTAGCGGAAGCGTAATGTCTCGCTGTATAGCATGAGTTTAGTATACGGTATACACCAGATCAAGAGTATTGTTAGACAGTCTGATATACCGGATAGACACATAAGCATGTGGGCATGATAGCTAACGTACGTCACTGCGAGATGCGCGACTGAGCGCGTAGAGCGACTCGACGAGCTGCCACATGGAGTGGTCGGATAGAAAGGGCGCCGCGTGGGACGTGAGCACGGCGTGGAGCACGCCCACGACCAGCACGATCACATGCGCGTCGCTCTCGGCGCTCGTCTCCTGGAAGCGGCACTGGCCCACGGCGTCGACGACGTCCGAGACTGCGTCCGCGATCGCATTCGTGTCTGTCACCTGCGGCCAGGGCCACGTCATTAGAAAACTGCGCACGGCCTCAAGCGCTGCACCCGTGAGCGTGCTGCTGGTCATCTCGTGGCGAATGAGGTCGAGGAACGGCCGGAGCACGATCGCTGGGTTGAGCTCAGCGAGGTCTATTGGTTGCATGAATACACAGAGATCATTAAGCATACAATAACCAGTATAGTGAGATAGAGATGGACATGGACGCACTCTCGCAGCGCTGTACGCGCGCTCGAAGCAGCGCGAAGCTCTGGAAGATCGCTGTCTCGCCGCCATCCTGATAAAAAATACACACACATCGATACTTAACCATCCGTACAGACGCGAGTAGAACGACAGCAGAGACGCGGAGATGACTAGAGGACGCACCTGCGTCTGGCGCTTATGGTCCGCCGTGAGCAGGTACCCGTAGCGACGCCTCGCGACGCTCAGCACGCGCTGCAGGTCGCCCAGCAGCACCGCGCGCACAGCCATCGTCTCGCAATTTGATTTTGGTATCCCATTGCGGGAAAGTGGGAAAAACCCCTGTGATATAGCATATTCTAGAAGATAGGTTTCGATGCAGAAATGCACAGTGCGTGTGTATCACGGTACTAAATTTAATATTCCCGAAAAGTTTACTTTTTCAAAGTTGGCCCATAGGGGTCTGGGGATCCTTTATTGACCAGACTTTCAAGTTTGTGACAGAATAGTAAATCATATGGTCTGATTGGACAACAATATTGTCCAATCAAAACATATGGTTTAGTATACAATATATTATATCATAATATATTGTCTACGGTATGCACAACATAAAATGGTAATTTGTTTATACGGACATCATATAAGGATATAGTATTAATATTTGCTCAACACATAAATAAAATTACCAGCAATAGACGGCAGTGCACAGCATACAGGTCTGTAACCCACAGCGGCCTTCGCGACCTTTGGGATGAGTTCCCCGTGTGAGTGACGCCTCGCGACAGTAACGCCAGGAGCCAGTGCGGCCGCCAAGAGAAGATATGGAGGTCCTAGAATAAGAGAAGAGGATGAGCGCACGCAGCGAGATGCCAGAAGCGCGCGTTAGCGGAGACTGTGTTCTCGGAGAGCGAGGAGCGCATGACATGTGAGCGCTGGAGAAGATAATTCACTCCGAACCAGCAAAATCGACACTCAGACAAGCATAAGTACGTATACATAAATAGCATGAACATGGATTTACACAGATGATACGGTTTGGTGTATTGTGTGTGCGTGTTCGTTGGCCGTTGCTCATGTGTCAGTGAGGGCAAAGGAGCAGCGGCAGAGTGGGTGTGCGTGACGTCTTGAGGAGCAGCGACACGGGCGAGACGGCAGCAAGGTCGCGTACGTGTCCGCTCGCGAAGACGTCAGCGCAAGCGGCGGGGTTCCGCGGCTCGCGGTGTGATGAGGAAATGCAAGGCGCGACTGGCCGTTCGCCAATCGCCACGACGTCAACCTCGAGAGTCGCAGAAAGGGTAAGATAACCCGCGCCGAACGCCACGCGAACCGGAACGGCCCACGCGATGCTGTTACTATTCTTGTGTGGTCCTAATCTGCAGCAATTTGTGTGTCCTGCCCAGGTGCGATTGAGCAGAGCCCGACCAGAACGACCAAGGAACATGGTGGAGAAGCTGGATACAAGCTTCAAGTGACAGTGACTAATTGTTTTGCGTACAAGCGCAAAGATCGCCGGCCGACAAGCTCGGGTCGCTCGAACCGACTAGAAGTGGCGCTCGTCGCTGACCATCCAAACGGGACTGAGCCCCAGTGAAGCTCCGACGCCTCGGACAGCACTAACAACGACGACAATAGGCACGACAGTCCCGCTCGTGGCCTCACGGTCTCGACGCCAAGGAACGCCCTTTGCGGCTCTCCACCGCTACAAAGAGCGACTGCGTTAGCTCAAGCCACGGCAGCTCTGTGATGAAGTGACTTTGAAGTTTTCGAGATCGCGCCCATGGCCCCAGTCCCAGAAACCAAGTCTCTCACACGCTCGTCCCAGAAACCATTCGCTCGCCCCACAAAACGCCACTTGCACCACAAGCAAAGGCTCCAGGAACGTTCCTTTAGTTTCTGGCGCAATCAAGCTTCGCGTGATCAACCAAATTCGATAAAAAATCGCCAAATCTCCGTCGGAGCGGGACTCTCTCTCTTTATCGAGCAGGTATCGGTATCTGCAGAGTTTCTAGTAGTTTTAGGAAGTTTTATTTTGCATATACCACATAGTAGGTAGAGCCAGTTCGGCCGAGAGTTTGTGCATTCACCGACCACTCTTAAGTTGGTGGTCTGGTCGTGGGGATCCCGCCACGCAGCGAGCTCCTCAGAACAATACAGTCTCCAATTTGCCCCCAATCATCAAGTCCTCCTTCCATTCGGCCAATCTTTGCAAGGGTTCCCCATACGTCATACGTAAGGTGAACGAGTGTGTCTGTTTGCTGCATTGAGTGAGTGTACGGTGTGCGAGTGACAAGGCGTGAGCGTTTCCCCTAACCTTTTATTCCATAGCAGCCCCACATATCGTTGGCAATAGTCCGTATAGATTAAGCCAGCGGTATTTCATATTAAAAGAGACCGAAAGTCCCCAAGAGTGTTAAAAAGGCCCAAGAGCTCGAAAAGAGAAAGACCCTCTCTAGCACAGGTACCCAAAGTCGGTATCTCGCTGTACGGAAGGTAGATGAACGTGTCCCATCCATATAGTGCTCCACCTGTCTAGCTATGAATAGTTATTGACTTCAGATTCCTCGGTGCCAAAGTTGCTCGTTGTTGATCAAGATATCCTACGGTGCCGAAGTAACCCGTAGTCGATCACGGTTTCTGCAGGAGTCAAAGGAATCTCCTGTATCAATTGGTTGCGTTTCGTCCGCTTCAGGGTTTTTCCAGAAACCCGAACTGTTTGTTTGCTTCTACTTGTTTGTATATATATATTTCTGAGAGTGTGAAAGAGATATGAGAGATCCGTGTCTTCTTGGCGAGTCTGGATAAGAGGGTTGAATGTCATACCGGTATTGCCGCGTGTCCAAACAACCAGATCCAAGCTTACTAAAAAGGGTACACAGTGTGAGATATTGATCAGACGTTTGTATGTGTGATCTCACCAGTTAGAAGAGCCTCACCCCTTGGCTATCTTCTAATTAATATCTAGAACTACACGCCTTCCAGTTTTCTGGTGACCCACATCATCACAACTGGTGCGCGTGCTCAGATCTGGCATTGGTCACATATTCCCTATGCTGGCATGTCTACTCATCCGTCTACCCAGGCTTCGCCTACGACGTCGCTCCAACGCGCTGCCCCCCGCGGCTTCGGCCGCTTCCGCAGCTCCCAGTTCCCCTGCGGTTCTCAGCTCCCCCTCCCCGCGGCGTCCAGTCCCCCTGCTATTTCCAGTTCTCCAGCTCCGGCGTTCCCGCTCATCAGTCCTTAACATATTTTCAACTCGCTCCTGCTGTCCGCGCAGGTCACCCAGGCTTTCGGGCCCAGTACGCCGCCTCCTCTGGGCGGTGCCCCGGTTCCCCAGCTCCAACTCGGCGCCCCGCCGGCTCCCGCGCCTCTCGCGCTGCTCCCTCTCAGCCATTCTTCTACCGGTCCATCGGTGTCCGGCACCAGTCTGACTCTGTTTCACCCTCTAGCTCAGCCCCCCCCTTGATCCCCTCCGTCTCCAGGTTTCTCAAGTTCGCTTGGTTTCCAGCCACAGGGGCGGGGCTGCAAGCATAACATGTGCATTTTATAGCTTACTTACAAACAAACCGACACCATCAAGACGCATATGCAGCCAATAAGACCATGAACATAATGTGAGTTTAATTTGATTGTGAATAACACCTCGCCTAGTGAAGTTCTCGGCTAGCAGTGCTGTTTATTCCACTTTACCGGTAAGTGTACTATATACCGATCAGGGCGCTACCTATACCGCCTAACAGCGTTTATATTTAACTCACATGAATCTGTCAAACACGCATGCGGTGGTGTGGTTTACAGTAGCAAAGAAGATGGAGCACTTCATTATTTATTGGTTTGGCATGATTTTTAGGCGTGCGTATTTCATTCACTCATAACTGTATGTTTTATACTATGTTGGTAGGTGCTTTTTTTTCATTCTAACGTAAAAGCAGAAATTATGGTCGGATTTGGACCTGTAAGGAATTCGCTCGGCAATTACGTTGCCCCGCTGATTAAAACAAACCGTATAATTGAAAAAAAGGCGAAGCCATGGCAGTTCCAAAGCACTGACACAAAGCATATCAATCACAATATTGAGCCAGAAAATAGCACTCAAAGAGGAGCAAAAAACCCTCTCAAAAACGATTACCAAGGATTATGGCCGAAGAAAACGAAGCCTCAACTGCTAACCGAATGAAGATCCTCGCGCGTAAGGAGCTGACCCCTCGCGTCAACGGTCTTGCGCCGCTTTGGTCCTCGGTGCACTGCTTATGGAAGCGTTAGAATCTCGGTCTGCACTGTTTCCTTGATCTTGAGCCACGCAGGTGCCTCCCATTTGTTTTGTATGCCTCCGTCCTTGAATAGCCGCAGGCGACGTGCTTGCTTGAGGTACGACACAGGCCACATACCACACGCTCGGAATCATGCCACGATGTTATCAGAGCGCTCATGGACCGACGAGACCCATGCTTCGCTTGCAAAGCGAATGGCATTGGGTTTGGAGATAGTCGCATCTCCGCCTGCAGCCATAAAGTCGAGCACCTTCTTCTGCAACGCCACCTCGAACGGCTTAAGCACCGCCACCTCGAGTGGCTGAAGTAAGTGGGTCGCGTTAGCAGGTAGCTGGACCAAAATGACCTTCAGTGCAACTGCCTTGACACTGATGGCGGCACTCAGGTGGCTGCTGTAGCCGTCGTACACGAGCACGACGGGACGGCGGACGTTCGACGGAATGTTGGCGGCAAAATGCTGCAACCACAGCAAGAACACCTTCTCGTTCATGAATCCGCGAGGGGCCGTCGTGATGGCACTACTGGCATCTGCACATTGGTCCAGTACCGTGCAATGCAAGCGCTCATCCGGAACCACATAAAGTGGTGGCACCACGAAGCCGTTCGCGGCTCTTGCTCCATACGTTGCGCGATCCCCGCGCTGCTACCACTTTTCTTGACTTATTCTTTTGCGTGAAACCCGTCTCATCCATATTGAAGAGGTGTTCAGGAGTGACGGCTTGGTCAATAAGGTACTGGAGATAGCCGTAGAAGAAGTGCTGAAGCATCACGGTGGTCACTTCGTTGCGCGCGCGTTGAATGACCTGAACCGAGCGAATGGAGAGACCAGGGTGGCAGTCCAGGAAGCAGCCAGTCCAACCCTTCGAAAGGAAGCTCACGCTTCGGGTGACGCCGTACCGCGCGCGATACATCTCATTGACTTTAGCGAGAATAATCTCTCTGCTGGCCGGTGCTCTTTGCGTCTGCACCTCCAGTACCCACACCTCCAAATAGCTCTCAAGCTCGATGCCGAGAACACGAGGCGGACCGGGCCTCTACAAAGGAGTGTTGGTTTTCGCCCGTGTCGACCACCTGCGGATGGTTCACTCGGGAACGCCAGGGTACTCACTGAGCACGTTGCGCATTGGAACGCCTCAGTCGTACTCGGCCACGGCCGCCTGAAGGTCGTCCTTGCTGTAGTTCTTCCGCGTTCGCGCCATTTTCCTTGCTTTCTCTTCTGACTGCGCGCTGAGTCAAGCGGTTGTGCGAATTCGGCCATAAACTACATCATTCAGCTTGATAGCCAATAAGAACGCGACAACGTAGCATCTGGTAAATCTGATTGGATGATTGGCAGTTTCGGCCATAATCTCTGCCACGGCCATAATCTCTTTTTTTACGTTAACACTTCTGCCCGGCCTCCCGAAGGCAAGGGAATGGCCGCCATCGCGGAGAATGCTCTACGTCGTCAGCCGTAACCTGGGTAACGTGCTACCCAAATTCTACCAAATGCCCTTTGATAAGCACGGCCCTCAGCTATCAAATCACGGTTGTACCACTTGGGCCGGTGTGCCTGCCCTTATCAGTCCCGTGGCTCATTTTCAGTACTGGTATGATGTCTGTCGATTGTGTACTGTATCGGACAAAATAGTGTATTCATTGAACTCTTCGTAGTGTGTTGTCTTTGTCTTTGGCACCACCACTACCACAGCATGGACGCGAGCGGCGGCGTGGTCGGCGCCAACATGGGCATGAGCGCGGCGCTGGCGGCGGCCCACGCCCACACGCAGGCGCAGATGCAGTCGCAGTCGCTAGCTCAGATACAGGCCCAAGCACAGGCGCAGCACGCGCAGCATGCGGTGAGAAGCACGTTCGCAATTGACGTGCACAGCAACGGCGGCGGCGACCTCGACTCGCTGCTCTCGAGCGAGCCACCGGCGTCAGCGTCACCAGCAGCAACGACAGCGGACGAGAAGCTGCGGCAGTTGCTCGAGCCCTACGAGAGCCATCGCGCACACGTGCTGCGCGCCGAGTGCTACCGGCGCGGCATCCGGCCAATCAAGAAAGGGCCGCACGCGAACGACAACAAAAACGGCTATATCGTACTACTGCGCAAGTTTGACGGCATGGCCGGCAATATCAACAGCAATGGCAATAGCAGTATCATGTCCATCCGCGACGTCGACTTTGTGAAGCGACAGGGTGATGAGGACGACGACGACGGCGGTGAAGGTGGGGATGAGAGCAGCGAGGAGCACCTGCCGAGCCTTGCGAAGAAGCGGAAGCTGCCGTCCAGTGGCCAGCAGCAGCTCTTACAACAGCAACAGGGCAACTCGGGTCTGAACACGCCCACCGGTGGTAACAACACAGTCGGAGCCATGGCTGGTAACACAGCAGCGGACTTTGGGTTCTACGAGAGCGCGCAGTCTATGCAGTACACGCCGATGGGCAAGCCCTCGAACGGCTTAGCGACCTCGACGACCTCGACCACGACCACGACCACAGACCTCGAGATCCTCAGCGGCATCGCCAACACATACACACAGAACACGGCGACGGTGGGCGACGCACAACTCTGCGGCTCGTGTCGGACGGTCGTGAGCGACCAGCTTATGGAGTCCATCCGTCTCGGCAAGAACCGGGTGCTGCTGGCGGAGAACCTCACGCTCATGGACCAGCGTGATCGCGACACGCTCCACCTGAAAGAGGTCTTGCAGATCCTCGTAGAGCTGCGCAAGACCTATCGCGACGCGCAGACCGACGGCCTCAACCACGAGCTGCTCAGCGAGCTCGAGGACGACATTGCGTTCTTTCTGGCGCTCAAAGACCGCACGAAGGAGCGCATGCGGCTCGTCATGCAGGAGCGAGAGCGGACGGTGAGCAAGGCGGCGAACAGCTCATCCTCCTAGCCGCTCGTGTGTGGGAAGTAGACAATCAAAGCAAAGCATATAGGACAACAGGTTGGCAGCGACAGAGAGACAGGTAGGACGAAGCCGAAAGGCCAGCACCGAGGTCGCTGATTTTTAATGGGGGACAATGAACACGTGACGCAGAAGTCCCGTCAAATTTGTAGGCAAAGGTGGTGATTGTCACCGTTGGCCCATCGACTCGCACTTGAACACGTGGTTCTCTCTCTGGCTTGCCTTCCAACACTCACGATGTCTCTGGGGTGACTGACCGACAATGTCTGATTTCAGCACGCTGGACGATGTCGTTCTCAGGGTTTTGCTCCGTTGCTTCAAAAGAACAAACCAAACAACTTCACCAGGTTCGTACCAATACGATGATGTACCTCAGTCGCCTTGTGCGACTAAAACGCCGACGAGGCGAGTGGGCTGACCACGCTCTCGCTGCTGATGGCCTCAGGTCTTCAACTGTCATTCGCGACTCGGCTTTTCTCACTCTCCGACACGCGTCCAAGCCCCGACCCAGCATCCTCACCCCAACCAGTTTCGTCATGACAAGCGAGCGTGAGCACCAAGGTACGCCCTTGTACGACCGTGTGGACTCGCCTCCGGCCAAGGGCGACTCGGTCGTGCTCGTCCAGGACGGCCTCGTTCTCCAAGACACCGTCGGTGACGGCGCTGCATCGCGACGCGGCTGCTCGGTCGCCATGCTCGTGCTGCTCTCACTGCCGCGGATGGCCACCAACATGGCCTGGGCGGCGCAGTGGGCCGCCTTGGGGCCATACCTGGGCACGATGCTGCCGCCGTACGCCGTGCAGCTCACGCAGGTCATCGGTCCGCTCTCGGGCATCCTCGTAGCGCCAACGATCGGCGTGCTGAGCGACCGCAGCACGAACCGCTGGGGCCGCCGTCGTCCGTACCTCCTCTACGGCGCGATCACGAGTGCCATCTGCTGGACCATGATGGGCTACACGAGCAAGATCGGCGAGCTCCTGGGCGACAAGGATGAGAGTCGCCTCTGGACGTCGCTGCTCACGATCTTCTTCTACACGTGGATGGATGTGACGGTCAATGTCGTGCAGACGCCCGCGATCTTGATCATTGCCGACTTTGCCGGCGACCGTCAGACGCTCGGCGCCGGCATTGGCCAGGCGAGCTCGACGCTTGGTTCCATCATGATCGCCGGGTACATCTACTGCTTTGGCGCGGCGCACCTTACGCTGCGCTGGTTCCTGGGCATGCTCTCGGTCACGATGGTCACGACCGTGGGCGCCGTGTGTCTGTTCGCCAAGGAGATCCCGCGCGCCAAGGACCCGCAGGACGACCTCGTGACGACCTACCGACGCATCGCGCATGCGTTTGGCACGATCATCCACGGCCTCCGCACGCTCCCGCGGGTGCTCGTGGTCTACTGCGTCGTGTTCTTCACGGTCCAGTACGGCTTCACGGCCTACAACGGCAGCAAGGGCCAGTTCTTCGGCGTCGAGGTCTTCCACGGCGACGCGCACAACGCCGACACGTGCAAGCCGCACTGCTCGCACGAGCAGCAGCAGTACAACAAAGGCGTGCAGCTCGCGGGCGGACTCGCCGACATGGTCTTCAACATTGTCGGCTACGTGTACTCGTGGGTACTCCCGTTCCTGGTCTGCCGTCTGGGCGCGCGCTGGACCATGACGCTGGGTGGGATCCCGCAAGCGCTGCTCATGGCCATGGCGTTTTCCAAGTCCGTGCCGCTCAACGTCGTCATCGTTGCGCTCACGTCCATCACGCAGTCCACGAGCTTCGCGCTCATCGTGCCCCTCTTGATCCACGTCTTTGGCGAGGGCGCCGAGGTCGGCATGCACGTGGGCGCCGTGAACTCGGCCAACTGCCTCGGCCAGCTGCTCAACTTTGTCGCGAGCGCTGCACTCGTCGAGACGGCGCTCGGATACGCGCTCCCAGTGTTCGTTGGCGGTGTGATCTCATTCATTGGCGTCATCATCAGCCTCTTCTTCTTCCGAGTGAAGATGTACTCCATGTAGAAGCAGAAGTCTGGAGTTGTGGTGACTGGGGATCGTAGGGCTACCGGAAAGAGCGTGAGATCGCATGGCAAGCCTCAGGGAAAACAGAAAATAACCCCACAACAGAATCCATGTTTCCTCTACAAAGTTGTTGTGCGTCACAAGCCCCATACTCTCGTGTGTTTGTCACCACGCTCCTCCAGTCACCTCGCAGTCGAAATGATTATCCAATCACTTTGTCTTGAAATCAGAACCTTGTCGGATTTCGTCGACCCGTGTATCCGAGTTTCACACCGTGGCTGTTTGTTCATAGCATGTACAAATTGTACAAGAGTCAGCGTCACCCTCCCAACAGTAGCAGGCTCTGCGAAGCACGTACTAGTTCTCAAACAAGAGCGTCTTTTGCGACGGATCCGTGTAGCTCTGCGATAGATGGAGCTCTGGACTCCTGCATTCCCCATCAGCCAACCGATTCGCATCAGCATATCACATTTAGCACCACGAGGTCTTCTTTAGAGCCCAGCTGATAAAGAGATTTAACGTACACGAGCTTCTCGCCAAAGTCTTCTGCCGCGACCAATTTTCCGATTCCAGCGAGCAGCGAGCGCTGGGAGCCCACGCGTTTGCCTGAGAGGGATCCGGTGCTCCCGCTGTTACTGGTTAGATTGTTGCTGTTGTTGCTGAGCCCCGAGTCTTCAGAGTAAGGCGAGACGCTCCGTCCAGAGCTCTTCCGCTCGTGAAGCGATTTCTCGTACTGTGCGGTGGTCCCATCCAAATTCATGAGCTCAGTACAATCAAGTTGAGCGAGGTATAGATTCTATAGGCCACTACTCACGAGCGGAGTCACGTGGCGCTTGTGCTGGGAGTTGTTCCTCGTGCCAAGCGCATAGACGTCCTTTGGCGTCGCTTCCATGGACGACTGGGATGCATAGCTCCTGCATTTATATCCGTCAGTCTGTTAGCATATACTAGAATGGAACCAGAGTTGTCAGGACAGAGCGTACGTCTTCCAGTCTGAGGCACTGGTTTCACACCCTGGTCCGACCTAATTCGCCCATTGCCATCCGGTTAACCATCAGCCGACAAGGTTGTGGCTCTCAACTGCACTTGAGCTCTCTCACCTGGTACACAGCACTCTGGAACGGGATGCCAGGGACGCTCTAACGATATGCCAAGTATTAAATATTCATATTCAGTCTTTCAACAGTTTTCAAAGAGCTCTACAATTTTCATAATAGAATGTTCAAGTACGAAGGACGTACCGCGTCTCCCAAAGGCACCTGGTGCGGCTCAAAGAGCTTCCGTCCGACGGTGTTGGCGATCGCAGCGGACCGATCGGGCATGAGCCCTCCTTTGTCGTCATACGCGAGGTTCTAGACACAGGAGATACATGCGGATTAGCATTATAAATTCACTCTTTTGACTTATTTCATAGGTCAACTCACATCTTTTGCGGACGCGTGGTCGTCGTAGAAGCGCTTCTTGTAGGACCGCTGGACGAATCCGCCCCAGTCCGCATCTGGATGCTCAGGTTCGTACTTGTCCGTCAGGTGGGGGACCACCGGCTGCTGCTGATTGTTGTTGTTGTTAACACTGTTGCTGTCGTGGAAATTGGATTGTCGACGTGCTGGGACACCCGCCTCAAAGCGCGCGCGCTCGCGCTCATCCTGCCTGTATCCCCTCTCCATTTCTTCTTCTTCAGCTTTAGCTCTGCTCACTGGGCGATAGAGAAGCTTGGTCCAAGTGGCTGGCCAGAGCTCAAGCGGTCACTCTATGAGGAGAGAATGGCCCAATTTAGCAAATCGCCCTGATGAAACGCAAAACGACTGCTCTCGCTCGACAACCTGGACATTTCGACAGACACGTAGTGGCAATTTGTTCCCTCATGACGCCGTCGAGCCTGGAGACGTAGCTCGTGGCTTGTCGTTGCTGCTGCGTGAATGCCGCAAGCGAGCCGCGAGCTCGAGCTGTTCCGAGATGACGCTCATGTGCTGCTGGACGTCCGTCGTGAAGAGCTGAAACGAGTTTCGGAGCATTTTCAAGTTGCTGCCCAGGTGCTCGACGCGCTCGGCTGTCTGTTGCACCCGCTGTCCACATTTAGGAGAGAATGCTGTTAGCCTCCTCACAATTTCAATATTGTCAGCCAAATTTGCGCTTTGAACGAGCGTACCTGGTCGTACTCCGTACGCGGCAGCTTGTTGCTCTTCCGTTCGAAACGAACTTGCTTCACTGGTGAACCAGCATTGCTGCTGGCGATGATATCTCCTGACTGAGGTCGAGAGTTCTCCTTTTTCGACACAAGAGTGAAAGGATCTGCTTGCCAGGATGTGTTTGGAAGCCTGTATCGTTCCTGGATCGTCGTCACCGCCGATACGTCGCACTTCTCTTTGTCGACAAGGTCTTGAGAATCAGACGAGCCCTCATTGCCTTCAGCTTCGTCCTTAATTGTGCGTTCAGACAGCAACTCGCTGTGTCCTGTTCCAATAATGGCATCTCCACTGGAGGGTGCGACTGGCTGTGATCGAGTCTCCATTACCAGGAGCTGAAGCGAGATCTCATTCAGTATCACGACCAGCCAGGAATCCGAAGTTCGTTCGCTCTGGCGTTCTGGCAATAGCGACCAGAGCTTGCTGCTCGCTTGGGAAAGAGCCACCAGGCCTTTGATTGAGTGACCCGAGGAGAGCTATCATGAATATTGTATCAGAGCCACGAGTTAGTTCTGATACCGTTGTATAGAGCGATAGAAAATGACGCAATGAGCTTCGTACACTGACAGTCGGACCCTCAAAGTACTCTTTGATACTTGGCCACGCGAGTCGCTTGAATTTGTTGTCACCAGAATCAGGTTCCGCCTTCACCTCCCAGTACTTGACACTCGTATCAGATATCGAGACGAGCTGGAAGCCGGTGCGCACAGAACTCGTCTCAATTCGTGCGTGGATCTGACGAATCGGGTCGTAGCGCTGGCCAGAGTCACTGGGAAAGATCTGGAAAATCCAACAACAACATAGTCAGTTGTGAGTGAATAAATGTCTAGGAGTAATAGCAAATGCTTTAGCCTAGGCATTTTACCTGCTTCGCCTTCAGTGTCCAATGAGTATACCCTGCTGAGTCTTGCATCTCATGTAGGACCATAACCTATACGAAGAGACCCATGAGTTCGCAGTACAGTATAACTGAAGAGATGGTGATAATTCGTACACTCAGCGATCCGCTTTGACTGCCTGCGAGCAGGAAATGCCGGGTCTTGTTGGAAGAAGTAGCCACAAGCCACCGAAGAGTGCTGTACATGCTCTGGACTTTGGGACCTAGTCACGTACACAATTCGAGCCAATTAACTCTGTACCTACTTCAGCATAAATACACTATACAAAATATATACACAATATACCTCCAGAGACAGACGTCAATCGCACCGCATCAAGTGGGTTGTCGTGCATCGCAATGCCAGATCGCGAGCAGCTGCCATTCCGAAGCCGCTTGGCTGCAAACAATTTCTCTCCTCGCTGACGGCGGAGCTCAGCAGCGCGTCCGAACCACTCAAACGCCTCGAAATGCAGCAAATACAGGTACCCAATGGCGTCTGAGAGAGCGCACCACCGCCCATCTGAGCTAATCGCTACTGCTGTTAACGCCGTGTTGCAACTGGGGATCTCTGCGACGCAGACCTGGCGATCGCTGAGCCGCTCGCACCACTGGAAGACGCCAAAGCTGCTGGATGCGTCCATGATCAGCACAATTGCGCCTGCCTGTGAGTTCGTACAATGACGACACACCTCCATCCGTGCGACGCCATTTGCTGCTGACAAGGGGATGCGCTCCAGAAAGCTGAACTGCACCATTACGGGATCATGCGGACGACTTCTTGAGCTCGTTACAAACGCCTCGGACGTGCGCTGGTGCATTGGCGCGCTGACATAAATGCGAAACCCGAATAGCCAGCTCGATGGCATCTCAGCAGCAGCCTCATCTTCGTTTTGCAGCTTTGCAGCACCGACCAGCAAGACCCCGGGAGCTACGAAGCACACGCAGGTAGCGGTCATCACGCTCAGCTCCACGCTCGTCCGCACACCGTAACCTTGAATGTTCTTGAACTCATCCAGCACGATCTGCGTTAGGAAAGATAGGCGTGCATGACGCTCGCTGTTGCCATCGGGAGGGCTGGTTGAAGCTGCTGTCGCTGGCGCGCTGGTGCTGTCCAGGAGGTAGAGGTCCACGACGGGGCCGGTCGCGATCGCAACGACATCGCTGGCTTCACAGAAAGCACAGCGCTGTGGCGTCACGTGCTGAGCATGACTCGCGTGTGTTCTTCTTAGCGCGCTGGGAAGTGAGAGCTCTGCAGCCACGCGCACGCGCGCAGCACTCGCATCGCCAGCAACGGAGCTCTTCATATGCAATTCTGATTCCGCGCCAAGATTGGAGCTGGATTTACCCAAATACAGGACCCTAAATTGTAAGTACCGATATATAAACCGGTATGTTAAGTATATGGGATGACTTCCAGCATGTCGCTGAATAGAGCGCTCTACAGAAGTGATACAATGTACCACGTGATGCAATGTACCACGTGATGCAATGTACCTCTTCCATTGATGTCGTTTACAACGAAGTTGCATGTTAAACCTTCAGTAAACTTTATAGCGGACTTCACCGTGTAGCGCTCGTGTAGCAAAGCCTCGAGCATACGTGTTTCTCTCTGTATATACGGTCATCTCCAGCCCCGCCAGTCTGGCGTTGATCAGATTCAGGATGTTCAGCGCAGCGTTAACATCGCAATTCCAGAAGCTCGCACTGCAGTCACTGATGGTACATCGCAGTACGTTTCTGCTCATCTTCGCAATGATCTTGTCGTCGTCATATACCTGGCGATACGACGCTTGTTGAAGGGCTTGATGGCAATCTGAGCAAACCTTGCTTGTCCGATATTCGTCCTGGTCCGTCACCGTCACCGTCGCACGCGTTCGAAGCGCATTCTTGAAGCACTTCGCTGGGCTCGGGGCGTGACCGTGAAGACCGTCGCGACGGCTCCAGTTGCCGTAGGCGATGAGGACATGTGGGCTGGGCACGGGGCCAATCGCTTCGCTAGCGCGTCCAGCGGCTTTTGCTTCATCCGTGCCTGGAGAAGCGCCACTTTAGGAATCCCTTCGACGCGCTAAACGTCATGAAGAAGCCGATGTTGGTACAGAAGTAGCCGAGACCAGCGAGGTAGCGGGCGTAGCAGGCTGTCTTTTACGACGGGATGCTGTGAATGATGCCAGCATAGTCTGGGTGTCGCTTCCTCAAGCCGTCGTTCCAGTAGCGCGCCTTGTTCATCCCTGCGAGGTGCAGGTACTCATTGGTCCTGATCTCGTTGATGGTGCGGCCTTCCATCCTTCTTCCAGAGTGGAGAGGATAGCGTTCGCTGTTTTCACTGACAGTCGTGCATAGCAAACGCATCCCCAAATCGATGCCAATCACCAAGTCCAGACTATAGCTGAATGGGAGCTTGTTCTCGTCCATCTCCACCCCTCTCGTCTTCGGTTCGCCTCGCTTCAGCTCGAGGGCGGTTTTGGACCTCGCCAACAGCACCAATATGACGTAGCCATTAATTGTGAGCTGGTTGGCGAACTTGCGATTGACGGTCTCGAACTGGGACACCTCGAACGCGGTGCGCAGCAGCATTTCTCGGTTCTGATGAAAGTAGACCCGAGTCGTCATAATTCCCTTCGTTGCCAGCAGGACCTGAATCACATTGGCGCCACTCTGCTTGAAAATTCGCACGTAGATGTCGTGGAGAGTGCTTCCGTTGATCTTGTTGTGCGCTGCAGCGAACGTGTTGGAGTACGACAGGAGAGGGAACGATTGTGCGCCCTTCGTGCTCGGGTTCTTCTCCACGTAGGCCTCCATTCAGACCAGCATGTCGCGCATCTTAGCGAGGACGTGAACCAAGTTCCGCTTGAATTGGTTTTCGTATGACAGCATGCCCAGCCACTCACGAAGCTCGATCGCGGCTGGTGAGAACTGCCCGTAACTGAAGAAGCAGCTCTGGACCAGGCCGTCTCTGCTGAGGTCTTCTGGTATTTGAAGCGCATGTACTGCCGGAGCCGCTTCTCGAAGTGCAGCACGATCATGTTCTGCGCGTTAGCGCGCATTCCTGCGCTGAGAGCTCGTTCAGGGCCGCAGGCGCAGTGTCGAACTGAGAGGCCGTGTACCTGGCCACAAGCTGCCGGTCTCTCCGATACGCGAGCAGCGTCTTGTTGGGAGCTAGTTCTTTGCACGCCAGGGGGTCGTCTTCATTCTCGCTCAGGAGCACGCCGGCACAGCAGCGGTAGAAGAACACTCGGTCCAGGTTCAGCAGCTCAATGCTGTCTTTGAAGCAGCGGAGAAGGTGTAGGTTGTCGACGTCCCAGCCTCCAGTTGGACATGCTTCAGGGCGAGACAGGACCGCTGGATTTCCACGGGGAGAGCGTCGGAGGTGCACACGCGCCCCCCACTTGCAGATGACGCTTGAGTACTCGCGGCGATCGTCTTCGGCCTCCTCGTCGGTGCGCTTGCGCTTGCCACTCATGGTGAGAGAGATCAAGTGGGCTGCTCAAGGCGCTGCATGGAAGATTCGAAAGGAAGAGTTGCTCAAAGGATGGGCTGTCGTACTTGTCTGTGAGCTCGTCGCTGTGTTGCATCTCAGGGAGGAACTCGTGGACACATACTGAAGTACAACCAAGTCGTCAGCGTACATACGTGCTTCTGCTGGTTTAAGCAATCAGAAGTTGAGGGTTGTAACATTTAAGTCGATTCATCAAGCCAACAATGTATTTATTTAAAGGTTGTATGATGTATTATACACGGGGTGTACTGCTCCACCCTACGGAGGGAGATGAAGCCTTTAATACAGTGCCCAGCGAACGCGTCCAAGTCCATGCGATATACGCCGTCGTCGTTCACTAAGTATTGTGATGATACGACCTCGAGGGCGAAGCAGTGTCCGCGGCGGAATGACGTGTAGCACACGCAGATGTAGACCCCATCGGGAACATTCAGCTTTTTCAAGGCTGTAGTCGAACGGATGGAATCAACTAGCCAATTATTCTTTGCTGCCTGCTCCAACAGTTCCCACCCGAATGCGAGCGCAAGCGATCCTGGGCGCGAAGGAAGTCGCGGATCACGTCCCATTGAAACCCTGCAGAATGCATCGGGCGTTCGCCGGGAAAGCGGTCGCGAATGAACGAGGTACAGCTATTGGCAGAGTACCACTATGATTGCCCGAGCAGCGCGACCGCACGCTCGATCGCTCGGAACGCGCAAAAGCCATCGACAGAGTCGCCAAGCTCGATCCCGCGGCCTGCGAGGAATCTGAAGAAGTCTGGCTCCGTCGTGCTCTTCCACTCGTCGACGGGCTTGACGTCACGGTGGAACTTGAACTGGAACAGCCACGCTCGGGGCTCGTACGTGTCCGCGTTGATGTACTCTTCACCAAGCCACTGGGCCTTGTACACAGGCTTGCCGTCGGGACCTTCGCGGCGATCAACGATGGAGTACACCTCGTAGAGCTGCCAGTCTCGGTAGAATGGGGCGAACTTGCGAGCAGCCACGTGTGCAATGTTCTTCTTCGGCGCACGACCTCCAATCAATCGACGATTAATCTGCTTGGTGCGAGCCATCGTGCCAGGCCCTCTCGATACAGACAGGAAGGCGCAAACCCAACAGCTCACAAGCAAGCGAACCGGACTCGAGTCGCGTGAGGAGCGGGAGATCTGCGGATACGCCAAGCCTCAGAGCCTTGGTGAGCTGTAACTGATAACTGATACGCAGGAGCCTTGAGGTCTTGTTGAGACTTGAGTTTGCGAGTGTGGAAGTGGACACACCCTGCAAAACCCAACACAATATAATCCACGACGGCTCACGACCTCAAAGTATGATAAGGGTTTAGTAAATCAGAATATATTCCAGAGCAACAACGCGCACACCTGCCGGTCACCAATGACCCCAACGTCCTTGTTCCTCTCTCATCTCAAAAAAATGAAACACACAAGCAGACAATATTAGCTTTTATAAATAATATGTCAGTCACGTGATAAATAAAGTACTGACCTTGCCTGAGCTGCGGTACTTCTTGTCCGCCTTGAGCTTCTCCTTCTTGAGCTTCTGCTGTGCGGAGCGGACCATGAGCTGCTGCTGCGCGATCGAGCTTTAGCACGGAGTCGCAAGGTACTACACGCGCACTTGTCTTTGTCGTCGAGCTCCGGGATGAGTACGAACACCGTGTGCGGGGAATCGGGCTGGCTCATCTAACAGTACAGCTTGGGCGTCCACCGAGCTCACTCAAGGCCGTGAACGACGGCGTGCTCGTGTCGAACGACATGTACGCGAGCAGTGATTGTGCGTGAGCGGGAACAACGTGTGCTGATGTGATCGTCATCTCCGTGCGCTCCACGTACCGCCCGCCTCGCATGGGATTGCACACAAAGTTCCACGCATCCACGTGTACCAACATCTCGCTGAAGGACGGGAACTGGTCCTCGAGCACCTGCGTGTTCATGCGGCGGATCACGTCTTCCACGTGGCGTTGCATCTACACACATGTCAACATTCCAACGAGGCACAGAACATTAAAATTTGAAATGTGCACACTAGCGAGCCTTATGAATCAGCTACCACACAGAGAGCAGCAGCAAATCTCTTCAGAAGACTTCAAGTGCGCACCGACGACATTAGGCAACGCTGCGTCCTGCTCTAACGCTTGCATGCCCTGTCTTGTCAAAACAGGCATAATGAGCTCAAAATCCACTTCAGCATGAAGCTCAAGAATCAGCTCATGTTGAGCAAGCGACACGCATTCACCAAGTGACAGAATGCACCCGCTCACCGATGAGGCTGTACGCGGCGCTCGGTCGGGTCGCAGAGCACCTTGTAGACGCGGTCGAGCACCAGTTACTGTGTGTTGGGGAGCGTGATGAGCGCCTCATCATGATTCTTGTGGCGCTGGTCCAGGTGGATCTCGCGCGAGCGATCAGGATGTTGGTGGCGTTACTTGCGCGTTGGCGTTTGCGTCGCGAGCGACTGGACGTTGGTGGCAAGATCACAGACTCTTGATTGCGCTGTCGAGGGCCGTCGGGGTCGTTTGTGGCCGTCTGTGGCGTCAGTGGCACTGTAGTGCGGTCGGCTGGTACTATTCGATTTTGGACGACCCTACAGTGCGAGGTGAAGCGTGACATATTGTGCACATGAGAGAGAGGGTGTTTGTGACGCAAAGTGCGCGGTGACCAGAAAACAGATGGAATACCACTTGTGAGTCATCCACTAACACAGACGGCTGTGAAAGTTGATATCGAAAACTACGGTTGTGTAAGTGAAGGCTCTGCAAAATATTACTGGGGGCAAGTGACAAATAAATACACTTATAAGGATATGTACAAGCACCTGTCATTTCTTCCAAGGTAAAAATATGTTCGTCCTGTGAAAACGTATACCCTGAAGAGATGGACCGCTTAAGTCGCAGCCGACAAAAGCGACAAAAAACAAAAGCACAATGACTACCACCACCAGCAGCAGGAGCGCGGCTCAAACAATACGACCAGCAGCGCATGATCACCACCACCACCTACAGCAAGACCATGAGTTCATACAACACGGCTAGCAGCGCGTGATCACCACCACCTGCAGCGTGGACGAGAAGAAGCTCAGTGAGATCACGTTAGACGAATACAGCACTATCGTGTCCAAAAGCGTTGTTGTGTGCGCGGCTGGGAGCAGAGTGACGTGCTTTCCCGCCCAAGGTCTGTAACAGCAAATCTAAAAACGTGTTTGTATTATAAATGAATTTAACGCGTCTAACAAACGAAAGCTGACAGACCCATTCGTCATATATGTCTATGTCTATTTGTTCACCATGTTCATGGACGGCATGGCTACATTCTGCAACCTCCATTACAAACCAGTGACCGACGATGTCTGAACGAAAACCTCCGACCAGATAGAAGCCGTCGTCAAGTAGCATTCCTTGGATCACGCTAAGCGAGGTGGCACGTTGACGAAGCTGGTTGTACGCTATGCCGTTGTACGACAGTATGGATCCGACGCGCATGAGCACCTGATGGAGGCCTGTATTATTGGCCAGTTCGCCCCGAATCGTAGGTCTTGCTTGTTCGCTGACTTGTAGGTGGCCATAAAGTCGACCACGGCTTGATCTGGGACGGCATCGGGATGACCTTGAATTCTTGTCGCCAGTTGAAGAGCATCAAATATACACAGGTCTCTCGACCCGGCAGTCATAAGCATTCTGTGGGGCTAAAATTGTTGTGCGAACTGCGCGTCCTGTTGCTTCGAAGCCACCGATTCACTAACAGAACAGACTTCTTGAGACCCTGGCGGGTCAGATGAGCTCGGGGCTCGAACGTCACTGGTTTCTTCTGCTTCATCTTCGTTGGTGGATCTTCCTTCATCGATGGATCTCTTCGGCGGATCCTGACACGGGAGACCGGCGGATCGCGGCCGTGGATCTTTCCACTCTATGGACCTCACGGTGGATAACGACACCGAGGACCGGCGGATCACCCCGGCGAATCTACGTTCTTCCGTGCCCTCTTGGTCATGGATCAGGCTTCGCCGACTCCAGAGCTGGTTACACCGATTTTTTGTCGCCCACTTTACCACACTCGCACAATCTTCCGCTTTAATCCGCTGAATCAGGTTTTGGACGTCTTTCATGCTCACTTTGAACTTGGAATGATCACAAATATACTCCCAGATTCGGATGATTTTACCGCCACTGTTGATCACCAACCTGAGGTCTTGGATAAAACGGGGCGCCGGACTTCAACCATCCAGCAGTGCACGCTGCTTCGGTACACAGACTCGGCCGTGAAGCGGAACGGGCACTCCATCCCTCGAGTATGCACAGCGTTGCGAAGACCCTTGATCTTGAACGACGCTTCCAGCCGTACGCATAAATGTACAGTCTGCGCCAGCGCGGTAACCCTTCTGGGAGCCAGTTTGTCAGCTGAACAGATCTTGATGTCGTCCGCGTTAGGCGACGTTTCGATACCTTCGGATGCACACACCAGTGTACGCCCCGCCACGCTCGAACTCCGCGCCACTGATACGCACGGCGCGTTGCCAGGAAACGCATCTCCTTTCCCATCGTCGCTACCACAGATGTTACCCCGACCTGTACGCTGGCGCTTGGATTGCTGACCATGAACTTTACCTCGCACAGGATCAGTTCCTGCTAGGCGCGGCAAATTGGCAGGAAACGCTCCGTCCGCATCGTCGTCGCTGGGCTCGTCGACGCTTGGAGACATCTGCAACAAGGATAGGAAGCATGCGGGGCGCTCGGTCACCGAGCTCGAGTTTGCTGGCTTGTACGACTTCGTTTCGTTATCGGTATCGAGGTTGCTGTCGAAAATTACCACCAGCGACCTCGTCAGTGATGACTGAATGGTACTGTTTGGAATCAGGACACCACCGGTAGTACTGCGGCCTGTACGCTGGCGATTGGATGGTTGATCTTGATCTGGGTCCCACGCTGGACCTGCTCCTGCAATGTGTGGCATGTCACCAGGAAACGCATCTCCATCCGCATCGTGGGCAAACCGGCTAGGTAATTCACGCTCTGCTTCTGTGCTGTTTGAGTAGATCTCATAGTTTGGTCGGCGTCCCAAGGGTATAACGCGGATCGCTGCATTTAGTTCGTTTTTAGGGTGGTGGAAACGGAGTTGTTACAACCAGAGATCTACGCGCATAGCTTCCATGATGATTGAGTCGTGAGATGGCGAGAATGGTCAAGCAGCAAGGCTGGGAGGGAGAGGATTGGCGAAGGCGTGCAAGCTGCAAGGCGTGCGAGTAGCAAGAGACTGACTGTGCAAGTGCCCGGCGTCAAATGCAGAAAATCGCACTCCTAATAACATTGTAATGTTTCTCAGGGACTAGGGTTCTTTGCTGACCGCCCGTGCGCTTCTCTGGTCGTTGCGCGTTCTCGCGCTCTTCCTCGCGTGCGCTCTCTTGCTTATTTTCTCTCTCTTAGCGCTCTCGCTCTCGTTCTCGCTCTCTCTCTCTCCCTGCGCCCAGGTAGTCGCCCCGAGCTCGCGGTAGCTCCGCCGTGATCAGCGGCGGGCCCTTGAATCTCCTGCAGAAGCCCAGCAATCCTCGAGACCAGTCCTCGAGACTTGTCCCCAGGTCAACTTCCTGGAATGGCTGACGGCTCTCCGCTTTGCCACGCGTTTCGTACAGTCGTGCTCGCTCAGTGTCTACACGCACCCCAAAACGACAGCACGCACAAGACACAATGGATAACACAACACAGTCGATTAGCACTTACTCGGTTGTTTCTTCTTTCTATTGTGCCCGATTCGGCAGATTCGCAACTGCCGTGCCCACGTTCTCGCAAGGTTCTTCGTGAGCCTACTGCTATTCTTCTACAGCTTATATGCCCGAGCTTCTCCTCGCCCTGCCGGCTCGTCTTATTTACTGTCTCTCTCGCGCTTGCTGCTGTTCCTGGTCGGCCGCTGCAGGCCGCACGTTTCTGGGTATACAGTACCACGCATGCAGCTAGCTGCCAGGGACGGGCACCGAACCCATAGATATTACTATATGAATGTATCGCATTCCTTAAAATAGCGTCAGCAAAATATGTAACCCCGATAATAAACCGGTCGAGGACGAGCTAAATATTTCCAAAGAATATTTCCAAAGAATATTTTCTTCCTCGTGTTTTTTGGAGTGCATTTTTCTTTCGCCTCCATCTTTGTGCGACTCGCACTTCGCGTCACATCACTGCGTCACACTAGCTTTTCCCTTTAATTTTTGTGAGTGGCTGGTACGATTGCCAAGATTTGAGCTGGATCTACCCAAATACAGGACTGTTGCATTTTGATACGCGAATAAAAACCAAGCGGAGCCATCATCATGAAGGTCGTGGCGCTCGTGAGCGGCGGCAAGGACAGCTGCTATGCGATGATGGAGTGCGTGCGCTACGGACACGAAGTGACCGTGCTCGCGCACTTGCACCCGCCGCCAGAGCTCTCGCCAGACGACGCGGAGATCGACTCGTTCATGTACCAGTCGGTCGGCCACAACGTCGTCTCTCTGATCGCCGAGGCCATGGAGCTGCCACTCGTGACGGAGACGATCACGGGCACGGCGATCAAGCAGGAGATCGACTACCACGTGATCACCGACGGCGATGAGGTCGAGGACCTCTACCGCCTGCTGGAGAAAGTCGTGGTGCGTTTTAAGCAGAGCAGTTGCTATCGTGTCAATGGTTGTTAGCTCGTGGTCTAACTCTTTAGGTATCTCTGTGTGTATGAATGAATAGCTGCAATACCCGAACGTACAGGGCGTGTGCACAGGCGCGATCTTCTCGTCCTACCAGCGCAACCGCGTGGAGAATGTGTGCGTGGCCATAAACACGTTGAAGTTGGTCTAATTATGAGCTCTCCATTATTCAACTCACCGATATTTACTTGCTTGTGATGTGTAGCTGCTCGCGACTGGGCCTGACGTCGCTCGGATACCTCTGGCGCCGCGAGCAGGAAGAGCTCTTGGACGAAATGATCGAGTCTGGCGTCGAAGCGATTCTCGTCAAAGTGGCGTCCATCGGCCTCATGCCGCGCAAACACCTGGGCAGAACCCTCGAAGAGCTCCAACAGGAGCTACTCGTCTTGGTGAAGCACATTATTTAGAAACTAGCTCACTGTTACCATGTATAGTTTCTGATGATGTTGTGTATGTGACTGTGGTGACAGCAAGACAAGTACCAGCTGAACGTGTGTGGCGAAGGCGGCGAATACGAGACGCTGACGCTCAACTGTCCGCTTTTCAAGAAGCGCATCGTCATGTGCGTGTCTGCCTAGTGCTGCTCAGTCTCTTGGGTTTTCTAATGCTAACTGTATGCGTGCAAATTGATTGGCTGGCTGTGCAGTGACGCGTCGCGTGTCGTGCTCCACTCGGACGATTACTTTGCGCCTGTGGCGTTCCTCGTGATCAACGAGTGCCACCTGGAGGACAAGGAGCCAGCGAGTCCGTCAAAGCTCGCCTCCCGTCTGCCAGCACCAGTGCAATTCACTCTGAGCCCAGGCGAAGACGACGGTAGTGAAGCCACTTCAAGCGCTCAGCCAATCGCCTTGACGCTGGCCGAGTCAGCACCAGCAGACCGCGCGTTCCTGCCTGCGCACCGTCAATTCCGCGATCTGTTCCACCTGAGTGGCTTCATGAGCGCCAACAGCATCTCGCTCTCGCTCGAAGCCGAGATCAAAGAGGTCTTTGACCACGCCATCGGTAGGTACTGTACCAAGTCTATACCAAATTATGCATAACCTGGGGACTGACTGTGACGCTGCTGTTATTCTCTTTATATCTAGCCACCCTGCAACAACAGAGCATGACGCTCGACGATGTCTGCTTCGTGCATCTGTACGTGCGCGACATGGGCGCCTTTGCGCACATCAACGCCGAGTACTGCAAGTATTTTGGGCAGCACATGCCCCCATCGCGTAGCTGCGTCGAAGTGAGTTCGCTGCCGGCACGCGTGCTCATGGATTGCATTGCGATTCGCGGCAGTGGCATCAGCAAACTGCAGCAGGCGCGCGTGGTGCGTGACGTGCTACACATCAAGAGCGTCTCGGCCTGGGCGCCCAACTGCATCGGGCCCTACAGCCAGGCCAACATCCTCCACAAGTCGCTCATCCTGCTGGCCGGACAGATCTCCTTCCTGCCGCAGACCATGGAGCTCATTGGCGCCGACCACGTGGTCCAGGCCAGGCAGTGCTTCCGCAACGCCGGCCGCGTCTTTGAAGCATTGAACTCGAACTTGCGCCACGTGGCCTCGGCCATCGTGTACACGACCAGCCGATGCAATATGAAGGAGCTCGTGGCCGTCTGCCGCACTCAGTTGGTCACGAACGGAGGCCTGAAGGACCGATTCGAAGACGTTGTGGACAGCGACGAGAGCGACGACGAGCTGGACAAGGACGCACAGCGCATGGCGCTCGTGAAGACCGCGCCCATGCTGGCAATCCACGTGTCGCATCTGCCGAGGCACGCGCTCGTCGAGGTCGAGCTTCAGGCGTTCTGCCATCGCGTGCTCAAGCACCTCAACCCCGTGAGCTCGGTCTATAAGGTGACGCCATCGTCAGCAGCTCCAGTGTGGGAGTACGAGTGCCAGCGCACCACCATCTCGCGCGCTTTATGTCTCGTCATGTGCACTGCGACCAAGACCTCGAGCTCCAGTGAGGAGAACGCTATTGCTACTGCCACCAGCAGTGCGCTGGACGTCAATCGGGTCGCCCTCGGTCTCCTCAAGTGTCTTGAGAAGAGCCTCACGAACGCGCAGCTGGCGTGGGATCGCGTAATCCACTTGCGTGTCTTCTACCAGGACTCGGCCTTTGCCAGCGAGCTGAAGATCGCCTCTGGTACGAACTCTTGAGAACCCTGTTATCACACACAGAGACACATATCCATTTTCTTACCAGACACTGACACGCTTTTCTTTTGTGTATCTGTAGCTTTCCGAGACGCCTTTGCGCTTGGCCAGCGCCAGCTTCCAGGAACAACAGCTACTGGCAACGTGGTGCTGCCGGCGATGACGTTCATCCCGACGCTCGCGATTCAAAATGACGCGCTCATTGCGATTCAAGTGACGGCGCATGATTTAGAAAAGTTAGAGACCGAGCTGTGGCTGCGCAAGCAAATCTAGATAAGGTACAGAGTGGACACCATGGTAGCCAGCCCTCAAACCTTGTTCGTGTAATCCATACCCAGGTCTCTATAATAGAAAGTGGACAAGCCAATCACCTGCGTTTGGTGTATCGCTGCTGGTCGCTGCTACTGCCCTCGTCGCGGTCGCGTCGCTTGCGGGAATCGCGGTCATCCGGGCGCTGCGACGCGCCTCCTCCTCCTCGTTCACGGTCGCGGCCCTTGTCGTCACCTCTGTCGCGCCCGCGTTCTCTGTCGCGACCGCGGTCCCGATCACCACCGCCACCACGGTCTGCACCACCGCGGTCGCGATCTCCACGGTCCCGACCGTGATCCCGATCGCCGCCTGCGTCTCGTGAACCGTCTCGACCTCCGGAGCTTCTCGACATGTCCCTCGAACTGCTCTCTCTGCTCTCCCGTCGCCCTCGGGATCGGGACCGCGATCTATCGCGAGGCACCGACGAGCCGTCGCGCGAGCGGCTGTCGCCACGATGGCTGCTGGTGTCCTTGTCATCCGGTCGGCGGCTGCCACCACGGTCATCAAAGTCGCGAGGAGCGCGACCACCTCGGCCGCCACCGCGTCCTCCACGACCGCCACGTCCACCTCGACCACCGTAGTCGTCCCAACCCACCCATCCACCATCAGGAGGTCCGCCGCGACCACCACCGCCCCAGTGACCTGGAGGAGGTCCACCCCAGTTCTGGGATGGATGGCCGAATGGACCAGGCCCCCCGCCTCCACCGTGAGGCGGTGGTCCCATGCCTGGGTGCCATCCCCGAGGTGGGGCCATGAAAGCATGCGGACCTGGAGCGCCACCATGTGGCGGCGCCATGCCTCCTGCTGGACCTGGACCACGAGGCATCCCACCCATTGGCGGCATGCCGCCGTTGTTGCCCCACTGGCCGTTGCCTTGTTGTTGGGGGTCGCCCTGCAGTGGCTCTCCTCCTTGCGGACCGTTTCCTGGTCCAGCCTTTGGACCATGACCAGGGAACCCTCGTGGCGGCATCCCGCCACCGCCAAGAGGAGGGCCACCATGTGGCGCATAGGACGAAGGCTTTGCATCGTGCGCTGGCTGGGTCACGGCAGCGGAGACCGCCTGGCGCGCGGCCTGTTCGCGGGTCTTTTCCATGGCCTGGTCGCGTCGCAACCGCAGCTGGCGACTCGCATACTCCTGCAAAGCGATAGAGATATACGTATTCGTTAGCATATGAGAGAGAGAGACTGTCAAACAGTATTTGCAATAACAGGTCCGTACCCGCCACGAGTGCTCGTCAAAGCCGTAGTTGAAGTAGTCCGAGATGTCCACACCAGGCTTCCGCCACGGCTTGTCCTCTAGCATGTCAATGTCCACGTCGAAAGCCGTGCGGCGGCCGCCAAAGAGCGCGAGGTCGTCGACGCCACTAGCTTCACCCTAAGCCACACAACACAATACAATACTCAGTCTTGCGTGCAGTGAACACATAACAGCAACAGACTTGCAGATAGCAGACATGATACGAACCTCGCCCTGTTTGGTCTGGTGGTGGAGATGCGACGAGCCCACTGGGATATGCTGCGAGCCACTGGGGAACCCACCACGCACGTAGCGATTCGACGCCGCTGCTCACATACAACAACAACGCATAAGTAATGGTAAAAGTTCATGCAATCGAACGAACGATCATGCTCATAGTCGTAATAAACACAAGCGTACCTCCAGTGAAACGCAGCATGGTCTTGCTTCCTTTCGAGTCATTGTTGAGCACAATTGCGATGTCTTCTTCGTCGTCGTCATCGTCATCGTCGCCATTGTCATCACTCGGCTTGCTCTACGAAAACAACAACAGCAGCCAGTCAATATACACTATACGCCACCTATTACCATCATCATAACAGGCTCACCGTAGCTTTTCCATTAGCGCTATTGGACGGCGCACCACTCGTCTTGTCCCCAGCCGAGGAGCTCAACTTGATCGAGACGCCGCCGTAGAGCTCTTCGTCGTCATCATCATTACCATGGGCGCTAGAACCTGCTTCTTCGCTCTTGCTCTCGCTTTTAACCGAGCCATTCGCAGCCACGGACTGCTGCTTCTGGTTCTCACCCCAGCCCCCCGCATCGGCTTCCGCAGCCTCACGCTTGCTCTCCTTGGCAGTGATCAGCACGTCTTCGCCAAAGTCTTCGTCCTGTGGACCACATAATAGATACACACATGAGCAAGAGTATGAACAACACAATAGTGCATGCTGCCACCCACGCGCCCTCGTCCAGCGCTCGCTGCGTTACGAGACACACACACACGCACCTCCATCTCGCTTGCTTTGGCTCGGTTGATCTGTTCCACCGCCAAATATCCAAAAGGGCAATACTATTTACAGTAAGTTTCCATAAGGTACGAAATACACGGGTTTTGACCCATTTTCAAACGGGTTTCCGGTCGAAACCCATTTCGAGGGGGGCGGCGTGATTGGCTCGCGGGTGGTTGACTTGGAGTTTGTATGCTGACGCCTTCGCGGCCAATAGTTTTCGCTCTTGGGCGCTTGACTTGGGCGCCGCCGCTGGCTGGTGCCGCGGAAAACCAGTTCTTGTCTCGTTCAGATCTGCAGGTAAGCGAGCGCATGTCTGCTGTGTGTGGGGGCGCATGGGCCTCTGGATGTGGACTATGGATGGTGACGGTGGCCTGCAGGCGATTACTGTTGGCGATGATGGTGTCGTGACGGTTCATGGAGCTGCTGGCGTGTGGGTGATCGACTACGAGTGGCGAGAGTCGTAAACGAGTGGCGGTGGCGATGGCGACACGGCATACGAACAGCTCGGCATGGAGAGCTAGCAGCATGGCACTACGCTAAACAGACAGCTGACAGGAAACACACACAGAGGGGCATGAGAGCCTCGACACCTTCATCAAGAGAGAGAGAGACCAGCGTGGCACGAGCGACGAGTGGATTAATGGACGCAGCATCGAGTGAATGAGCTCGTACACCAGCAGACCGTATCAGATATCCAGCAAGGAGCATCGAATCAGTAGCCGCGCACCAGCCCAATCCACACCACGCTCATCACATCCCAACGCACGCGATGGATACACGTCGAGTCAAGCGATACTAACAATATTTATTTGTTGTTGTTTGCCTCCACCAGGAGAAACTAATCAGCCATGCCGCACTCTTTCGGTTACCGCGCGCGTACGCGCGACATGTTCGCTCGCCCGTTCCGTCAATCCGGAATGATCAAGCTCTCGACGTACCTGCGTACGTTCAAGGTCGGTGACTACGTCGACATCAAGGCGAACGGTGCGATCCACAAGGGTATGCCGCACAAGTACTACCACGGCCGCACCGGCCGCGTGTTCAACGTCACCAAGCGCGCTGTCGGCGTGCGTGTGAACAAGATCGTGGGCAACCGCGTGATCCACAAGCACGTGAACATCCGCATCGAGCACGTGCACCAGTCCAAGTGCCGTCAGTCGTTCCTCACGCGCGTCAAGGAGAACGAGCTCAAGAAGAAGGAGGCCCACGCCACTGGCGGTGAGTGTCCATCTTTTATTGCCTGTCATTAGCCACTGTACCTACCTCTTTGTATCACTGACTCATATGCCGCCTCTTTGTATCTCTTACAGTCCGCGCCGTCATCAAGCGTCAGCCTACCCCACCAAAGGAGGCCTACACCTTGAAGACCAAGGGCGTGACCCCGATCACCATGGCCCCACAGCCATTCGTCGACCTTATGTAATTTCTCCCATTCCAGGTTTTCCTCCACTCTTCTGGCGCTGCGTCGTCGTCTCTCGGGCTCGATCTCTCGCTTGTGCATTGCGCTGTAAGTCTCTGACTTTGACTCGCTCATTCGCGTTGCTCGCCTTGGCGCGGGTGAGTGAGTGAGCGTGGCTATGGAGAGAGAGAGAGGCTGAGCAGTTGGACGGAGCGCCACCTGTAACAAGGAAGGAAGAGCAGAAGAATTTGTGAAACGAAAGAGTTGGCAAATAAATGAACGAGTCGTAATCCTACCATCGCGCTCCTATCGCTTGCTCTGTCATCTCTCTCACATGTGAGTGTGTCTGGTCTCTGGTACTGTGGCTCAATGGCTTCAGACAGGCTTGGCCGAATAAGCAGCTCAAGGCGTCATGTTGGCGAGACAAACGGCTGGGATTCGTACTTACGAGGAGACCATACAAACACTCATACAATTGTGGAGTATCGTACTTAAACGGATGCGAATCTGAGCAGCCAAATAAATGGATCGATTCGAATGTGGAAGCATTTTCGAAAAGTTGGCGTGGCTCTTCACGAGCGACCGGCCTCTTGTGCTCCAGCAGCTCAGTGTGATACGATGAACGTGAACGGCCCAGCTGCCGAGATGGACGAGGCCACGATGCAGCAGTATGCTGACGTACGTTCGCTCGTCGCCGCTTGGTTGATGACTCGTGTCTTCACTTTAATGTTGCTCCTTGCCTCGTGATGACAACCATGTGCAGTGGCTGGACAATCTCGAGCAGACAGATCCAGAAGGCTACAAACAGCTCATCGCAACGATGCAAGCGCAGATCGATAGCGGAGGTTCAAGCGCCACTGGCGGTGGCTTTGCAGGCGCAGGTGGACAGCAGGGCGACGCCAACGCGGCGCTCTTTGAGATGCTCGGCAACGCGAAAGCTACCGGAGCTGCTGATGCGAACGAGAGTGGGACACCAGGTAACGAACGCAATGCACACGATATGTTAATGCGATACGAAGAGTCCACAGCTTTAGGCTCCAACGAATGACCGCCATGTACATATGTTGTTATTGCGCTCGCCAACAGCGTTCAAGCCGCGCTTTCCAGGCAACAAAGTCATGGACGCGAACGGCCTCGCAGCACCAGCTCAAGAAGGAGTAACTAGTTGACAATTTTAATGCACAAAACACACGGATACTTTATTTTGAGCTGACTGATCTCGGGTGCTGTTGCTGTCTGTAGGTCTACATTGACGTGGAGCCGGGCTTTGTGATGAAGACGAGCGAGGTCAAGAGCGGCAAAAAGGTGATACGCATGAAGTTAGCATCGCATACAAACTGATTATCTTGTGAGCTCATGGACAGTATCTTATGCATATGGACAGGTGTTTGTGAACGTGTGCTTCTCCGAGAGCATCCAGAGCTTCTCGCAGCAGAAGAAGCTCGACGACGAAGGCAAAGAGCAGGAGGTATCAATGCTGAACACACCGTCTAAGGATATGAGATTTAGCTCTAACCACCATTGTTTAACCTGTATCTCCTGTATATGCATCACTGCAACACCCAGGGCATACACGTACCCCTGAGTCTCGGAGCCCCACACGAAGTGCAGGACAAGAAAGGCGCGACGTCACTGGCATTCGACGTGGCCGTGAACACGCAGGTCGTGACCGACTGCCGCGCGGACAAGACCGGCTCCTTCCGCAATTTTGTGTGCGAGCTGGCGCTCGAGTACATCGACCAGAAGGTGAGCTCTTTCTTGCCTAGGTATTAGGATTGCTGAAATTTAGGTCTCACTTAGACTCATATATATGAATTTAACCTCCACAGTACAAGATCCAGCTGGACGCACGCTACAAGCTGCCGCGGCTGTCGTACTGTGGCGATTTGCCGCCGCCCAAGCATTACATCCGCAAGACGCAGGCACCGATGATCCAGGAAGTGGCGACCAAGTCGACTGCTATTAAGCCCAGCACTGCTAAGCAACAACAGACGCCAGTCGCTAAAACAGCGACCGCGCGTTGTGAAATCTATGAAATTGTCAAAGTGTCCAATGAGAAAGCCAGCACAAGAGTGCTCTGCAAGCGCGTGGCTGCAGTCGAGAGACTCGGGAAAGCGGTGTCGCCTCAGTTCCTGCGCGATGCTGGCGATGAACTTGACGTCGCTGTGCAGTTGGAGACTGCGACAGTGCGTTCAGCTGACGATGTGGAGCTGGAACTTGGTCCAGAGCTGCTCTGCGTCAAGGCGCGTGGACACCACGACCTGAGTACGTGGTGCTGCTGCACTATAATTTGGTACTTACGAGTGGTAATGACTGACTAAGTATCTGCTTTGCTATGATGGAATGCTAGGCGTATTTCTTCCATACCCGATTGTCGTGAACTCGGCTCAAGTCACGCTCCACCAGTCAACGAACAGTCTCCAGTTGAAAGTGGCGATTGATAAATCGTGGGACACTGAGAATGCAGACTGCGGCTCGGCGCCGTGGCTCTTGGCCCAGGCTCTGAAGGATGACGACTTTGGTGAAGAAGCAGCCCAGGTACAGAACGAGACACCCAAGCCAAAGTCCCTGGCTGAGATGTTCCAGCTCGAAGAGCCCAATGCGGGAGAACCAGTTGGCTTCAACACTACCAGCACTATCAGAGCAGCTCAACCAGCGAAGTGGGACCCCGTGGACGAAGACGAAGAGCTACCAGAGGACCGGTTCCACCGCAAGGATATGATGTCGATGCACATTCTGGAGGCGCGCAAGGCTGAGCGCGAGCAGAAGGCCAAGGAGTCCGATGCGAAGCGCAAGACCCAACGAGTCGAGGTCCAAGAGAAGCAGCGGAGAGCCAAGGAAGCGGGGAAGACGTGGCGAGAGATGTATCCAAACGAGCCCGAGACGACGTACATCGACATGGAGGACATTTTGGACAAGCAGAAGGCGAGACAGGCAGCTCATAGTAGTGTCGACAACGTTAAAGCTGGCGATCAAAAGCCGCCTGAGAAGCCTGAGCTGTTGCCAACGGACGATGCGATCTCGGCAGCCGCAGCATGGTCCGAGAACAAGCAAAGCGGGAAGCTGGACCTGCGCTCGGCGCTCGCGTTCGACCTGTTGGATTAGAGATTGTCGTCGGGTCTTGAGCCATGATGAAGAAAAGGGCTGAGTGAAAAATGGGTGAAAAATGGTGGATTCTGTATTGTATATTGGGCGAGGGTCTCTCTATCTTCGTGTGTTGACTGGACAGGGGTTACTTTTCAACCCACGACTTTCAGTCTCTATGTGTTCGTGTAGTTGCGGTCGCCGAAGATGGTCGAGCCAACGCGGACGTACGTGCTTCCACACGCGATCTAAACCAATAAACACAACAGACAACACAGTGAGCCATACTACCAACCAATAGAGATGTAGCCATGAACCCCAGCCAACGCACCGCAAGCTCGAAATCTCCCGACATGCCCATGCTCAGCCCGAGCTCGCTTTCGGGCTTGCCGAGCGCCTCAGCCACAGACTTGCGACATGCTACGAGGCGGTCAAAGCACTCGGACGTCGTGTCCCCATAGCGGCCGATGGTCATGAGACCCGCGAGATGGAGGTGCTCGCACGAGTTGACAATGTGCTGTGCGAGCTCGACGCTCTCGTCCACCGTGGTCGTGCCGCTCTTCTGCTCCTCGCCGCTCGTGTTCACCTGCAAGAGCACGTTGAGTTGACTGGAGCGAAACTCGCCCGAGGCTTTGTTGAGCGCACTGGCGATCTTGATCGAATCGACCGTCTCAACCATGAAGAGGTTGGGCACGTCGCGCACGAGCGACTTGGCCTTGTTCGACTGCACGTGGCCAATGTAGTGCCACTTAACGTCCGCCGGCAGCAGTGGGGTCTTGGTGATCAGCTCCTGGATCTGTTTGCAAAATAGAAATATTGTCAGTGGTCATAACGAATGGCTTGATCTAGGAACAGATGACACGTACGTAGTTTTCACCAAAGTGGCGCTGGTCGTGCTCGTACGCGGCCTGCAAGTCTTCAATTGGCTTGGTCTTGCTCACAGCGACCAGTGTGCACTATCAATACATACATACACACGCACATCCATCCATTAGCAAGGCAAAGCAATGAATGAGCGTTGGCACCTTACACAATAAACGAAAAGCCCTCTCTCTCGCTTAATGGAAAGAGACATAGCCCAGTAGCTAAAGACAGCAAAACGAAGTGCACCTGCTGCTTGCGGGCGCTCGCGGCCACCGCCTGCGCGACTTTCGTGCGCACGACCTGCAGGTTGCGCACCACGGCACTCGCACTCGCGCTTGACGCCATCGCTGGTTGTATTGGCGTTCGTTCTTTGGTCATGTCGCTTTCTTCACCGAATTGCAAAAGGACCCGCTGGTGACAGGTGGTGTGCCGCTTTGACCACAAATTGAATGCTGCTGCCACCAGAAGCTACTTTCAACTTGTGGAGAGCTGAGAGCACTAGAATATTAATAATAATAATAGGACATTGTACTATATATAATTTCAAAGAGATGATTATAAATGAATGGTTTCATATTATCGAATTGTAAAATAACAGTTTCAAATCTGAAATTAAATTACAGTGTATTATTGTTTTTGAGGGTGGACGTTGGCGACACCTCATCTGCAACCACTCCGAATAGAGTACTGGTACCACGACTCCGATATAGAGTACTCCTTTGTACAACGCACACCTCGCTGGTCGAGATATGCATGACTATCTTATACAAGCGAGCAGGCGGCATTAAGAGCTGAGCTCCAACGAGCGATCTCAGTGCAGGAGAGCGATGAGAAGCAGCAAAAACGAATTCTGCTGGCGTCACTCTTCCACTTGCTGTTGCGCGCACACAGGCGGCTGCACTTGTCGTCGTCGTTGAACTTGCTGGTATAATACTGGTACTGTACATGGAAGACAAGGATCTCGATGCTCTCCTCCGGTGTTCCATTGCTCGCACTGCTTCAACCAAATCAACCTGACTCAGTTGATCGATCTGTTGATCGATCACGAGTAGTGCAGTAATACTCGGGTTACTTTACATACCCTCCTAAACACGTTTGTCTCTTCTGAGACAGGGATATATGAAGTGTACCAGCACTTGCACTTTAAATACCATTCAAACAAGCTTCAAAAATAAGTATTTTCTTTAATTTGGTACGAATTATTAAAGGTCATTTCCGCGCGATTACTCGCGCAGTATGATGCACTGTCCATTCAACTTCGACAAAGAACTCAAGCAGATCTGAGAACAAACGTCCTGTCCTCGTTGAGAGACAGGCACTCTCTCATCGATGTGCAACCAGTTGAAGACTCGAATGGATGATGGATGGTGCACAGGTGATGAGGCGCTAACCTCGGCAAGTTTTGGGCAGGTGATGCGGACTTTGGCAGCCAAAGTCCTTGCCAGTCCAACCAGCCAATTGGCTGGTTGGCTGGCCCTCTTGGGCATTCAAATTGCTCGCGCGTGTGACTGTGCTGTGCTGTGGTCACACCTGATTTTGTAACGTGGCACTGCACAAGTCAGTGCTTCAAAATCACAGATTATCCAGATGTTTACCGGAAAAATAAGGAGACCTCTGACAAAATATCCAATTTTTAGACCAAAATATCCATTTTTAATGGATGACCTCTGATAAAAAATCGACCTTCGATCCGCGATCTCCTCCTACATCTCATTTGAAGGAGGCACTTCCGAGTACTGTAGCTGGACAGGCACTTCCCGTCTTCAAACAAGCGGGAGGTCAGCCTTTCTTTCCGAGAGGATCGAACGTCGTGACCTCGGTCTGTCGGAAAGTGGTCGAACATGATTTCGAATCTGAGTCCACCTGCAAATAACCAAATATGCACAAGAGCCGACATTGAGAATGGCAACCATCGAATCGACTCTTCTGCCACTCACTCGTCAATTTGCCAAGAAGCCCCCAAGCCAACACAATACACAGCCGAAGAAGACCGACCTCCCAAGACCATGGTGCACTCTTCTCGCCTCACCCTCACGTTCGCTGCGACGGCGCTCGCGTCCAGCGCTGGCATTTCGCTCGCACAGCTCCAGTTGCAGGGCATGAACGTCACGACCGCCCCGAAGGAAGATTTTCAGCTCTTTACGGCGTTCTCGACCGAGGCGCCGCCGCAAGCGCTCTTCCCGTACACGAACGCGCACAGCACGTTCCTGCCGCCGCGCTTCCTCGCGCCCGGCCTCGTGGGCACCAAGGCGATCCCAACCAACAACTGGTGGGGCAACATGATCGCTGCGACGAATGATGCGCAAGTGCAGCCCGCGTGGGTGAACCCGTACACGGTGCGTCCTCTGGTTGTCAGCTCGCCATTCGGACTGAGCCTCAGCTATCCGTACCCGACGCGCGGCTACGGTGGGAGCACGGGCAATGGCAACGCGAACAAGTTCTACCTCCATAGTGTAGTGGAGGAGATCGTGTTCTCGGCCGTCGAGTTCACGAGTGCGCCGACGTTCGAGATCTTCGGATGGGACGACCTGAGCGTCCAGCTGCGCTTCGCCAAGGGCGCGGGCAAGTTCGAGTCGACGCTCGTGAGCGGCATGGCCTTCGCCACAGCCAAGTATGCTGCACTCACGCCCAGCTTCTCGTCGCTCTTCGCGATCATCAGCGTCAATGGCCGGTCCGCGACCTCGGGGCTCGTGACGACCAGCGACCGTTTCGTCGTGGAGCTCAACAACGGACAGAGGTGGACACTGTACTTTTCGTCAAGTGTTTCGCTGAAAGTGGACGGAATGTCCATCTTGAATGGACTCGCGCAGTTCACCGGCACGTCGCGCGTGGCGCTGATCCCAAGCGCTGACAAGCAGAGTGTCTTCGACCAGGCGCGCCTCTGTGTGTTGGAAGGTGGCGACGTCGAGGCGCGCGACGAGAGCACGTACTCGTACAACTGGAAGACGAGCGGCGACTGCAGCTCTGGCCTACTCCACTACGCGCAGATCCACCACGTGGACACGCTGGACCGCACGAGTGCAGTGGAGGCTAGCGGCGTTGAGGCGTACTCGACGACGCGCGGCAAGATGACGGCGCTGCTGACCAAGACGTCGCCGCCCGTGTGGCGCTTCACGGACACGCTGGTGATCCCCGTGGACTTTTACCCGCCGCGCAAACCGTCGGCCAGCGTCGTGGCCGCGCAGCGGATCAAGGAGACGCTGACGAGCGACATCCGAGCCGAGTGGCGCCTACCGCTGGACGGCAGCTACTACTTCAATGGCAAGGCCGCGCAGAAGTACGCGTCGCTCTGCCTCATGGCCAACGACGCGTCCGTCGTGGGCAGCAGCGACACGCAGCTGCGCGCCGAGTGCGTGGCCAAGCTCAAGACCCTCTTGACGCCGTTCCTGGAGAACACGTGGACCAACCGGCTGAGCTACGACACAGTCTACCGCGGCCTTCTGAGCTCGCAGGGCTTCACGCTCAACGACATGAACGCCGACTTTGGCAACACCATGTACAACGACCACCACTACCACTTTGGCTACTGGCTCGTGACGGCAGCGATCGTGAACCGGCTCGAGCCGACGTGGGCGCGCATCGGCGAGCTCAACCGCATGGCGAGCTTCCTCGTGCGCGACGTGGCCAACCCGTCTTGGAGCGACGCGTTCTTCCCCAAGTTCCGCCACTTTGACTGGTACCGCGGCCACTCGTACTCGCACGGCGTCACGCCCTTCGCCGACGGCAAGGACCAGGAGAGCACGTCGGAGGACGTAAACTTCTGCTACGGCCTTGCGCTCTTCGGCCAGGTGACGAACAACGTCGAGCTCGCGCGCATCGGCCAGCTCCTGCTCAAGCTCAACGTGCGCGCGGTCAAGACGTACTTCCTCATGACAGCGGCCAACGTGGCGCAGCCGGCGCAGCTCCGCCCCAACAAGGTCACGGGCATCATGTTCGACAACAAGGTGGACTACAGCACGTGGTTCAGCGCCGACAAGTACGCGATCCACGGCATCCAGATGATTCCGATCTCGCCCGTGACCGAGTACGTGCGCTCGCGCCAGTTCGTCGACGAGGAGTGGACGCAGGTGCTCTCGCGCGAGGCCATTGTCGTCAACGACGAGCTGAGCAACCCGTGGATGTCGCTGCTCTACGCCAACTACGCGACCGTGAACAAGGCCGTGGCGATGGCCAAGCTCCAGACAGTAGCCATGGACGACGGGCTGACGCGGTCCTGGGCGCTCTACATGGCGGCCACGCGGGCTTAGAAGCGCACAGTTGGCGAGGATTTCAAGCTACATATGGTGCTGTTTGTTGCTAGTTGTGAAATACTGGAACTCAAATTTGTGGTTACGGTTTGGAAATTAAAAAAATGTTTCTCGTTCAATGTGGGACAGCATTGCCTGAGCTGTCTTGCCAAGAAACACACCGTCGTACAAACCAAGTATGTGAATCGACGGGAGCGTGCACAGGCAACCACCGGAGCACTACTGCCAGTAGTTCAGATAACACTTGCTGGGCAGATGTATACAATATAAATGCATGGAGGATCAAGCAGGTGCAAGAAGACACTCGCTTTGCAAAGTACACTCTGCTCGTTGACGGAGATGGTCGCATCTTGCTTTGGCGCGGCTTTCTACATTGAACCAGCTGCGCCTCAAGGCACACATCTTGGTGCACATCCTGGGGCACAACTTCAACTTTTAAATCTTCCACACCGTACTGCCAGGGTGTCCATACACAAAACCTGCAGCGAAGGTGTGCATATGCGTGAGGGACCTCAAGGACGAAGCGATAACAGTTGATTCATCTCGGAAAGGCACACTTCAAACGGGACGCCGCATCAAAGCGACGATTTATCTGAGTTTTGACTTGGATCAAAGCTGAGAGGACCAGCACAAAGTGGATATGAGTGACACCATGAAACAAGGAGATACCGGTACAGGAGTTATAGAAAACTATTATTGTGGTCACCAGTTTTTTTGCCCATTGGAAAAGTGGTCTAAATAAGGGCTGATTTGTGTCCTATAAATGGCATATCATCTAAAGAGCAGGGTGCAAATCAGGATTAACGGAGCTAAAGAGGGCTGGTCCTTTTTTGTACTGAGCGTCAACTCTAATTAGGGCGGCCCTCGTGCACTAAACTGTCTTTCATCCCGTCAGCGTGTCCTTGCATTACCAACGAGTCTAATTTAGCGCTTAATCGGTCAGTTTGCTCATAGTCAAATGGGCAATCGGGCAGTATTACAGTGCCGGAAATAGGAATAGGGTCACCCATGAAAATGTGAATTTTGAAGCGGCAAAAGCTGCCCAGACCATTAAACTTTCAAAGCGAATAGAAAACGCATTTATAAACGATTTGACGTTTATTGTGCTCAATTACGAGGAGTCCTGATCAAATGGCGAGCCAAAAACAAAAATACACCTGGAAATAGAGATAGGTTCACCGAGTGTGGAGTCGTTTTTTACCTGGGTTCCAGCGTTGCATTCGCGTGATCAGTAGTGTGTTTTCTTGCCGTGCTTCATGATGACCTCGACGCACCGTTTCTCCATCGATACGGCGAGTTTGACAAGGGTGCTGAGGGGGAGCAGCT
>JAASFY010000032.1:0-59816 GCA_023334035.1 Globisporangium okanoganense | reverse complement strand
CGCAAACATTCTCCGTATTATAACAGCTCCCAGCTTCGCCTATATAAATATGTGTTAGTATCGGTCCATATATGGGGAAATCGTGAATCTGAAAATGGGACGTTATGGGAATTCGGTGTGAAATCCCGTTTTTAAGGAGGCCTATTTATGAGTGTCTCGGACTGTTATAATCGTTTGTCAAATTTTGACAAAAGGACCATTTTCGGCTCGAAAGAAAACATTGCGCATCGATCATGAGAGGTCGCATGTCGTTAATGAGGCAACGATGGCCAAGCACCACTGGCTCGAGCCACAATGGCGCCTATGCATGCGAATGCACGCCGTCATCACTACAGACGACAAGCAAGTTTGGTACAGTGGGTGGTCTTCTCTCAATGTCGTGTTGTTGATTTAATAAATAAAATGTCTGATAACTGCTGCATCATGGTGCAGCAGCATCTTGTACGCGTGCATCTTTCATCAGGAGCTCTTCCATTCGAGCTCCCCTTGTACGCGTGTGTGTCTCTCTCTATTGGTGTCTATATGCGAACCACGAGCATTGCACTTCGCTCATGCTCACGCGGCGCACTGGCGCGCCGTGAGTCGCTGCGAGTGCAGCCGCACCATCTCGCCGGCCTTGCCGCTCTGGCGCGCGCACGAGCTGCTGCGGCGGCTCTTGTCGCCGTCCCTGTCGCTCGTGGCCGTACTCGCGCGGTGGTTGCGGCTGCCGTAGTGGATCTGCGCAAAGCGCTGCAGCAGCGCGCAGATGGTCGCGTGGCCGTTCGCGCTCGCGATCATGAGCGCGTCGCTGTCGTTCTTCGTGCGCTGCGCCACGTCGGCGTGGTGGTCCAGCAGGAACTCGGAGATCTCAAGCGAGCCAAGCTTCGCGGCAAAGTGCAGCGGTGTGATGCCACTCGCGGTCATCACGTTCACGTCTGCACCGTGCTCGACCAGCAGCTGCACGATCTCAACGTTCTGCGACACGATGGCCGCATGCAGTGGGTACGTGCCGCGCGCGCTGCAGGCCGCGATGCTCGCGCCGGCAAGCAGCAGCCGCTTCGCGACATCCACACAGCCATTGCGGCACGCGGCAATCAGTGGCGTGACCCCAGCGTCGTTGGCCTTGTTCACGCTCGCGCCTTCGTCCAGCAGCAGGTCGACGATGTCCGTGTGGCCCATGCGCGCTGCGATGTGGAGACACGTCGAGCCGTCGGCCATGCTCGCGTCCGCATCCGCGTAGTTGAACAGGATGAGCTGCACGGCGTACGTGTGGCCGATGCGACAGGCCACGTAGAGGCAGATCTCCCACCGGCGTGACACTGTGAGGTTGGGCGACGCCAGCTCCGTGATGTCGTGCGCGTACTGGCCCAGCACGTGGTCGCAGAACTCCTCCATGAACGTGTACATGGTCTCGACCTTGACGCTCTTGACCTGGAGCGATGGCAGCGACGCGCGCATGTCGACAGGCTCGGCCTTGGCGAGCGCGAGCGTGGCTCTGCCTTCGCTCAGCAGCTGTTCATTCACGCTGTCGTCACCTTCGCCTTCGTCCTCGATCATCATCTTCTCGGTGCACTGCTGTCGCCAGCCCTGCAGTACGAGTGGCTGGCGCAATGCGCCGCTCGTGGCGCATGGGAAGTGCACTTCGGCCTGTAGGAACCTTGCGAATGCGGACAAGGGCACGCACGAGGTGTTCAGGAGCTTTTCGCGGACAAGCGCATCTTGGAAGCTCGCGAAGAAGCCGTGCACTTCGCGGATAAAGCGCTCGAGACCTTCGCGACGCGCATTTAAAGCGGCTTTTCCGGGCGTCAAGCAGCGCACGCGGCGCGACGGGAACGGGAACACGCGCATAACCTGGCGGATGCTCTGGAAGTGGCACGAGACGCCATCACAGCGGCAGTAGCTGCTGGTGGTGTCTTCAGCCATTGAGACGCGGGAGCGCAGGCGGTCGAGCGCGTTATTGTTGCGACGGGGGCCCTCATGTCTTCTGCTGTGGCCGGCGAGCGCCTGCCAGAGCGCGCGGAACTGCGAGTACGAGCGGTACGTGGTGAAGTGGCGATCATTGCTGGCGCTGCTGCCGGTGCTCGACTGGAACGACGTGCGCATGACGGCTGACGACGCGCGCTCAGCTGATGCTGGTGACGGGGTCCTTCTCGTGAGCTCAATGGCGAAGAACATCTTGCCGCCCGTGTTGTGGTACGACGGCACACGAACCGCATGCTCGCTCACCCAGCAGCTCATAGTGTGTGTGTACGTGCTGGTGGATTGAAGAATGGACGGAGACAAGCGCACGGACGGAGCTCTTGGATTTTGAGATCTGGATCGCTTTCCTAAAAATATTCGCGATAAGGGAAGCGGCGGCGGGTATTAATACGCCTGGTACGCTGTGAATTGCGTTGTGATGGTCTGTGCTGCAGAGCATGAAGCTAGGAGAGCGGGCGTCCACGTTAGCTAACCGGCTCGCTGTTTTGCCTCCAAAGTTTCAAGTGTGTGAGCGTGTGTGAGTCACACACGACTGCCGGCCCCATCATCACGCATCACTCAAATGTCCAGTGACCAGTGTGGCACAACCGGATGTAGTCTTGTAGTGCATACTATCGTAGTGCGCTGATTTTAATCTGCTTTGCACTGAATATCCGCCCATTTGGTATCACCCAAAAACGACACAGTATCTTTTAGTAGCATACTATTTTATAAGCATGAATATAACCCTACACCTACCTGGCCTGCACCGACTTTCTTGAACTTGGAGTCGGAGCCCGATTACAAAATTGAGCTCCTCGTCTGGTTCGCTTGCAAAGCGAATGTATAATGGCAGCCTTCGAAGGTCCTCAACACGGTCGTCCAACGCTGTTCATGAGAGGCGCGTGGTGGTGGTGGTGTTACTACAGTGGTGGGTGCAATAAGCAATTTCGCAAGATCCCCCGGGGCTCTTCTTGACCGGAGCTCTTCGTTGACGCTGTGAGAACTCAAATGACTGAAAAGTTGTTCATTCGTCAATCGTCAAACCTTAGGAGAGATTTCAATGCTTAGGTCGCCTGTGCAAGCATGGAGACCTTCTCCAGCTGGCAAGCTCCTTTCGCTCGCATCGCTGCGACCGAGCGCGTCAAGAGCTCGCTTTGCCCTGGAGCCACTCATTTCGATCTTCGGAGAGTGTCCCGCTCCTACAGAAACCGCTCCAGCACCACGAGCACCAGCACCGTAAAAGGCCGGCGTACACAGATATTCCCAGAAGACATTGAGACGCACGTGGACAGACACCGCACACCAAAGCCACGTAGAGCCAGCCATCTCAGGTGGGATCATCACTCCATGCTGATGCACGAACCTGAGTCCGCCAGTCGTCCACCTTCAGGTTTTCGTTCGAGTGGCCCTGTCAACGAGCCATGATCTTCAAATTTCGGAGTGCACTGATCACTGAAAAAATAGCTCGGACTGGTTTCTACGGCTCATTTTGTGAATGACCACGAAGCACCAGCACCCACCAGCAGCGATTACTTACCCGTTAGTCTCAGCTCCTTCGTGGACGAGATCATCACTTACGTGGACGGGATCAATCTCAGGGACGGGATCAGTTCGACGATATCACTTTGGCTACTTATTGTCCACACAGGAAAAAGCTTCAGAAACCTCAGAGCTGAAGCAGCGGCTCGGCCACGAGATCCGTTCGCGTCACGGCGCCGAGCTCCAGGGCCTCAAACTGCTCCTGGAGCCGCTCGAGGAGCGGTTGGAGCTGCTTCTCCACGGTCTCCTGGCTGTACTCGGCCCATGGGTGGTTGCAATTGCAGATCCACGGATTTACAGACAAGTGGCAAGCGCACGTGAGCCAGTCATTTCAGTTCCATAAAGTGTCTACCTTGGCTGGACAGTAGAGTACTGTACCTGCCAAAGCCCGAGCAGCTACACTTGGGTTTGCTGCACTTGAAAGGCGCACTGCTTGAATCGTGATCAATGTGCTTATGTTTGCACCTGTAGCGCAGGATCCGCGCACCTTCAGCCACGACATAGAAGAACTTTTTGCACGCGCACTTGGCTGAAGTGCATGCAAAGGTGCGGAAGGAGCTCTTGGACTTCACGCGCGGGTCGGACGCCAACGAAGGGTGCTCCTTGTATCGGTGTCCACTAATGCCACACACATAAGAAATACCCAGAGTCTCAGTTTAAGAAGTGAGTTTGCACCAATGGCAAGCAGTACTGGCACGCAGACAACATACCAGAGACAGCGACTCTCCTCTCGGATCGGGATGCACTCGCGCTTGCAGACCCCACATGACCACTTCATAACCAGCTTCGTCAGGCTCTTGATGGTTTCTGGCTGTCTCTGTAGCTGCTGGATAGGCTCCGACACAACGTCTGGTGCTAGTTTGCCAGTCTCTTGGCTCGGCTCAATGCAACAGCTCGTGGTGGCAACTGGGCATGAAACTCTGACTTGCGCATTAGAGTATTTCCGCCTCTTGTTGGCGCTGCCATTGCCGATCACAGTCTGCAATCTGAGCTGCGCGAGGTAACTTTTTTAGCGGGTCTATTGCGGGTCTGGTCCAGGATTGGGTCTGTATAGTACTATACACAAAAAGATTATTAGCTATACAAATCCGGATAAAATTGACTTCATCTTCCGACAGCCAGCTGGCATTGCCATCTTGGTGAGCGGTCGCTGTCTCCGGTTGATCTTCTACCAGCTGGCCATGGTCTATTTGCTGCTGCTGCTGGTGGCTGAGCTCGTGTTGGGTATTGAATCTTCGGCGCGCCTCTAACGGAGCGACTGCGCTGCAGCTTGCTCTTGAGCAAACTCAGCGCCTTGGTCCGTATCGCCACCGGCTCCTCATCCATGGCTCCCTTGCTCACACTGTTCAATTGAGAGAAGGCCGGAACTTGCCGCCACAAAACCAGCCAACCAGCCAACTGACCCCACCCCACTCCGCGTCCCTTCAGGATCCAAGCCAATCTCTTTGGTCCACTGAGGCATTCGACCGGCCTATAGTGCGATATGCCAGCCAACCTTCACCTCGTTCTCACCTTCCTCGTCCTCATCACCATCCTCAGTCCACAGGCCGCCGACGCGCTCGCATGCAGCCCTGGAGCGTACTTTGACGGCGTCAAGTGCTCGCTCTGTCCTGGTGGGAGCTTTGGCGAACGGCCGGGGCTCACACAGCTGCAGTGCTCTGGCAAATGTGTTGGTGGGTATTTTTGCCCACCAGGCTCGAGATCTGCGCGGCAGAATTCGTGCGGCCGCTCAATTTACTTCTGTCCACCAGGCTCGGCCTCACGAAGCCTCGTCGGGGGCGAGTACTATACGATCATCTCAGCTTCACAGGACGCCAGTGGCGACCGCCAGGTCCTGGATCCGAGCGCCAGGAACACCGCGTCCAAGCAAACGATGTGTGAGCCAGGCTACTTCTGTCGACTGGGCATCCGGTATCCTTGCCCAGAGGGCTTTTACGGCGAAGCCTACGGACTCACGACCTCTCAGTGCACTGGCGCGTGTCCCAAGGGTTTTTACTGTCCACTGGCGACGGCGCATCCACCACCGTGCCCCCCAGGGACGTTTGGTGGACAACTTGGACTTGTAGACGCGCGCTGCAGCGGCCCATGCCCATGTGGGTACTATTGGTGAGTACCGAGCACCGTGTTCTATCATAAGCTGGGGTTTCCGACTCACCCGTGGCTGTTCTTGTGGCTAGCGAGAGTGGCACGATCATCCCAAAGCCGTGTCCAGCGGGGACGCTCGGGTCTTCACTGGGTCTCACCACGATCGCGTGCTCCTCTCAGTGTACCCAGGTCGACGCTGCCACAATCTGCTCGCCATCTCCATGCCCCGTAGGCTTCTTCTGTCCACTCGCGTCAGCTGATCCGGTCCCATGCGGTGGCGTCAATCTGTTCTGCCCACTGGGGTCGTCCACCCCAACAACCGTCTCGAACGGCTTCTACACGACGTGGACACCGAGCGCTGGCGTAAATCTTCAGGGCTCAGGCGCATTGGAGGACGCCTACATTGATGGCAATGCGGTCGCAGCAGCCAACCAGACGACGCGAGCTGCAAATAAGCTCTGTGAGAAAGGCGCGTACTGTGTCGCAGGAGTCAAGAAGCTCTGTCCCGCGGGGGTGTATGGCGACCGGGAAGGGCTCCAGACGGCCGCATGCAGCGGACTGTGTCCCGCTGGGTACTTTTGGTAAGTCTCTGGTTGATTGACTGACTGGCTCGCGACATATTACTCGACACTGGTGCTGATTGATTTGACCTGGCGATTTCTTTGTTAGCCCCGTCGGTACGGTGGACTTCGCCAAGCTGCCGTGCACTTCGCGAGACGTGTTTTGCCGACTGGGTTCGGTAATCCCCACACCATTGACCACTGGATATTTCACGGTCCTCTCGGCTGGAAACCTGAGATCCGACGAGGCCACCTGTCCGCTGGGCAGCTACTGTGTCGGTGGGGTGTCGTACAAGTGTCCAACTGGTACCTATGGTGGAACGACGGGATTGTCCACATCAAAGTGCTCGGGCAGGTGTCAAGATGGACATATCTGTCCACCGGGGTCGGCTTCAGCGACCCAGTCGCCGTGTCCAGCGGGCTCGTACTCGCAGAACGGGATCAACTGCTCGCCCTGCGCTCCTGGATACTGGTGCGCTGCTGGGTCTCCGAGTCGTTATCAGAACGCGTGTGGCTCAGACAGCAGCTACTGTCCACTTGGTTCAGCATCGCCACTGTCCGTCTCAGATGGACAGTATGCTGCGGGCCAACAGCTCACGACGCACACGTCACAGGCGGTCTGCGTGGTTCGCAACGCCCAGCATGTTCCACAATGTCCCACGAGGACAGTGGGAGCCAACAGCGGACTCTAAGAGAGGGAGCGAGACATTGCTCAAGCACAGTGTTAGTAGAGAGACCATGATGCAGTAATACTACTGACTGTCTGTGTATAAATGCGCTGTTAGAAGCTCTTGTACGTGTTGATCTGGGGTGTGATGCGCCACGTCGTGTACTGCAAAGATTGCCATCGAACACATACATAAAATCAGATAAGACACCATTGTCGATCAGTACAACATTCCAACAACAACATTACCTGCTTGAGCTCCTCGATGAAGGCGTCCGAGGGCTTCTCGGCCGAGCTCGGCACGAGCGCCAGGTCCGCGCTCTCGATCTCGCCAATGTAGAACTGCTTGAGGTACCGGAACGACTGGCGGCTCGAGTGGTAGATCTCAAACATGACGGTACAGTCGACGTTCACGGCCTGTTCGGGGATGATGACGGACCCACCAGGGTGTTCAGGCAGCCACCGCGTGACGTCAAAGACCATGCCGAGCATCACAAGCCACACTTCGCCACTGGTGTTGCGGCGCACGACCTCTTCCCAGCGGATCGCGTCCTTGCGCACGCGGGTCTCGAATTCGCCCAAGCGCTGCTTGCAGATATCCTGGAGCCCGATGCAGCCGAGCTTCGTGGCGGCCGCGAGCAGCTCTTCAGCGTAAGACGGGTCGAACTGGAACTCGTCGCCGTCGTTGCGCGCTTCGTGCTCGAGGTAGAGCAGCACGCGGTCGAACGTGAGGCAGTCAACATCCACCTCGATGGTTGTGGATGAGTCCTTGTGCACGCCCTTGCCCGAGAGCACGGCCGACGAGAGCTTGATGCACGGGAAAAGCAGCTTCTTCTTGACCGGGAACTCCTCGTCGTCGCTCGTGAGCACGGTCACGACGTCCGAGCGCATGGCCATGAGGCTAATACCAGTATTACTGGCCGATGGTGCAGCAACGACATTCGTGAGCGCGAAGACCGCATCGTCGTCGGCACTGTCGGCAGACACCAGCACCTGGGTCTCGTCGTCCACGACGCCTCGGAACGAGTCGGGCATCGTAAAGTCCGTCTCGCACTCGTCCTTGGCGTCGATCTCCAGCACGCGCACGAAATAGTCGCGTCCGTCCTTGAACTGGAGCACGAGGCGCTCGTTCTCTGTGAGGATGCGCTGCCACGTGTACTTGGCAAAGGCCGTCGCAAACTCCTTGGCGTCCGTCACGACCTTGGTGGCGGCCACTGGTGCATTAGCATCCGTATCAGCATCTGCTAGTGCCAATGGCTTTAATGGACGGACTTCGATCGCGATCGCGTTGATCGCTGGCACGCGCTCCTGGAAGAGCGTCCAGCTCTCGACCTGGCCCACGCAGAGCTCCAAATTGATCATCTGCACCTGCGAGAGCGCCACGTGACCGCGCGCTACGAGCGCATGCGCACGCACGGGCACCACGAACTGCGCGTGCAGCCGCGGATAAATGAACTCCACGCGGCTGCTGTTACCATCGTCCTGTAGCGTGGTGGGAAAGTCGTCTGGATGCAGCAATGCGCAGTAGCGCAGCGCGTGCAGGTCGACGCCCGTGATATCCTCGAGCGACGCCACGCGCAGCGACTGCGAGTACGTGCGCAGCAGATGTGCGTCGCCCTCGAGTCGCTTCTGCCTCTGGCGCAGCGCCGCTGTGATCGCCGGCGCGCGGATCTCGCCCGCCTGGTTGTTGTTCGCGGTCCACGGCATCTCTTGAGTTCTGCTTTATTTATACTCAACTCAAGCTTGATACTTTAGTATCAACTCATTTTGGTATCGCTGGTACTTTGGTATCAAACACATACCAAGCTTCAAGAGCAACTTGCAACCGTATTTCTATGGGTCTCGTTATTACGCATCGCTCTCGACACTAAACCTCTTTGTCTATACAAGACTTCTTGTCACTAGCTACATAGTAAACTGAAAAAGCACCCTCTTACGCTTAGAGGATGCGGTTGCCGAGCGCCGAGGCGATGAGCGAGAGCGCCATGTCGACCGTGAGCTGCGCGCCCTTGCCAGGCGAGAGCTCGGCGTTCACTTCGACCATGTCGAGGCCGCAGAGCAAGTTCGTCTCGGCCACGGCCTCGGCCACGTAGTGCGCCTCTCGCCATGTGAGTCCGCCGCGCACTTTCGTGCCGGTGGATGGCGCCAAAAGCGGATCCACGGCGTCAATGTCGTAGCTCATGTGCAGCGGCCGCTCCTTCTTGGCCGCGAGGTGGTCGAGCGCCATCTCCATGGTCTTGCCGATGCCAAAGCGATCCACCTCCTGCATCGTGAACGCCTTAATGCCGAGCTCGTGGATGATGCGGCGCTCGCCGGCGTCAATGTCGCGCAGCCCAATGTACACGAGCTGCTCGGGCTTCATGGTCGGGCCGTTCACGAGCCACTCGAGTCCGGGGATCTTGGACGTGTCGACCAATCCGTTCATGACGAACGAGATAGGCATACCATGCATGTTGCCAGAGCCCGAGCAGTCGGGCGTGTTGATGTCCGCGTGCGCGTCGACCCAAATGATGCCGGCGTCCGGGTGCACCGAGAGCATGCCCGCGAGCGAGCCGGCGCCGATCGTGTGGTCGCCGCCGAGCACCAAGCAGAACTTCCCCTCGTTCGCCTTCTGCTCGTAAACCTCCTTGATCTGGCGCAGCGAGTTGCCGACTGTAAAAGACAATAGAAAATATCATTAGGTTATGAATTGGCGGACAGCTAATGTTGCACAAGCAAACGTACCTGAGTAGCTGTGGTTGGCGAGGCCGTAGCGCGGGTCGAGCGCCGGGTCGCTCTTCTGTGGCGGCTGGAACGCGAGGTTGCCGGTCTCCTCGACCGACCAGCCCAGCTCCGTGAGCTGTCTGTGGAGACCAGCCTCGCGCAGGAGGTCTGGGCCCGAGTCCGTGCCGAGATGCGGCTGGCCGTCTGCATGAACAGAAAGTATAACACAACAGTCAAGCAACCAATGTGAGTACACACCACACCACATACAGCAAGCAGCTCAATAGTAAGACAACGTACAGGTCATGGGCGCGCCGATGACCGCGACCGTGTGTGGCGCCAGCAGGAGCTTGCTACTTATGTCGGCTGGGTGCAGCTGCGGCCCCGCGCCGTCATCGAAGAGCGTCGCCGTCGAGCTGATGAAACGCTGGCTGGCGGTGACGATGGCGGGCGCGCGGCGCTGTGAGAGTGTCTTGAGCGTGGAGGCCAGCATGACAACAGAGAGCTGTGGGTGTGTGAGTGGGATGGAGTGGCTCTACTGCTGGTGGATGATCTGGAAATGAGCTGCTCGACGTGAACGAAAGCGGGCAGTCAGTCAAGTCACAACGATGGACAAGAACGTCAATCCGAAAAGCATGAAGAGTTGTCGCATTGAGTGTGGCTCACATGAATTATTCTGTCAGTTTCGGTAGAGTCAGTCAGATTCGTTATAAACTTGAACGTGGTCGAAACATGACTGCTGAATTCTAGAACCGATCTATTTTCATAATCAGATCAAGTACAGTTATCTCAAGTGTAGAAAAAATATCCGAAGCACGATAGAGTTTACATTGTCGATGACGCACTACATGACGTGTTTCTTTGACACGCGCCATCCAAGCAGCCCAGTGTTCTGTATGTCGCCTTGTGTGCCATCCCTATGGCGTTGAGTTCACTTGCGCTGTTGTAGCATTCTCAATACCAAGAAGACATGGACATTAAGAGTGGACCACAGCTCTGGTAGCCTGAGATCATCGTCAATTGATTGAGTGGTAAACTCTCTGGCGTTGGACAATATCCGAATATGGGTGGCCAGCGTCTCTCTGATTGATTACAGTCAGCCACGCGCGAAAGGCAAAGCTGAATAGCGCATGGAGCAGTACCGTCGCCAACATCAACCTCATCATCTGGCAGAAAATGTGAGAGACTTTTATGAGAGACTGCCACGTCCCTTTTTCTACCAGTGACGCAATTGCTCATTCTCCATTGGTCTTCACCACCACTGAATCTCTCAAAGCCTCCTGTCTAGATGAAGTGGCTTACTGCTGCTGTTGCTGCTTCTTGCCTTTCTTCTTCTGGCTATGGTTGAGCGCAGCAGCCGCGAGGAACCCGCCTTCTTCCAGCGTCTCGCGCGCCGACGTGCTGATGTGCTTGAAGCGGTCGGGCCCTAGCAAGATCCCACCGAACCAGCGCGTGACCACAACCGCGACGTTCTCAGCCTTGGTGAGCTCCAGCAAGTGCGAGAGCTTGCTGCCGGCCGCGTCCTCGCCGTCCTCGTCGTTGTCCTTGACGACAAAGTCGCCCACGATCCGGTACGCGAGCATGTTGTGGAGCGCACGCTCGATCTTGCGGTCGTCCAGCAGCAGCGCCAGGAACGACCGCACGTCCTCGACGCAGTGCACGGGGCATGCGTGGCCCTGGAACGTGCTCTTGCGGTCCGTGAACGGCCGGCCGTGGAAGATCAGTGGGGCGAGCCTTGCCTCGCGCTCCGGGTCGCGCACTGCTTGGGCTGTGCGCACTCGGGGCCGCAGCGTTTGTGGGTCCGAGACGAACGATACTGTTGGCGGTGGTGGCGGTATTGCTGTAGGCTCTTGTCGGCCTGTGTTGTCTAAATGGTGTTGGTCATCGCTCGGGCCATTGATAGAGAGCGACGAAAGGTCAATCTCGTTGTTCGCGTACAGCTCACGCACGCTCTCCACCCATTCGTAGAGACACACCTGGCCATTCGAGCGCTGGAACACTGCGTCCTACACCAGCGTAAGCGCGTTAGCATCACCGTGGCAATGTTAAATACACTAGCAAAAAAAGCACGTAGTATAAAGACTCACGAGGTCGTGGATGATCTGTGTGCGCTGGGCGTTTGTGAGCCCGAAGGACTCGTACACTTCGGCGATCGGCGCGTCGGTCGTCGGATACCCGAGCGGCAGATGCACCAGCAGCTGGATCGCGTGTGGACCAAGGATCGCGATTGTAAAGCAGCGTACACAGTCCGCGTCGTCAAAGTTCGCTTTGAATTGGAAGTCGTCTTCGTAGATGGACTGCCATAGACGCATCATGTCGGTGCACTGTATGTGTCATTCATTAGGTAGTAAGAGCAAGCGTGAGGATGGCGTACCTGCAACACCTCGAGCTCCTCAGCCTGCGTTGAGATGTGAATAAGCAGGGGCATTAGCACTACTGCTGTCCTAAATAAAGATACATATGCGCATGTGGCTGTACTTGTACCTGCAGCTCTGTGTTGAGCTGGCGCGCGTCCGTCATGGCGACGGATCTGCGTATCGATGAGCTGTGGCACAAGAAAATGAACAGCTCCAAAAGACTCGGCTCCGATTTTCAGCCAATCACAGCGATTTTAATCGTCTGGACAGCAATTTTGGTCAGTAAAGCAGTTTAGTATATTAGTCAAAATACTGTCGAAAACATTATAATTATGATCGGAAACGGTTGTCTGGTTGACTCAAATTGTTGTTGTCACTTGCCAATTCAAAATGCAGGCCAACAACACGCGTGAGTTGCCGGCCGACGCCGGCAGCGAGAATGAACGCAAACGCGCGCACCAGACGGCTGTACCTACCGCTGCTGGTGCACCAGAGACCGAATCCTTCCTGCTGAAGAAGCAGCGCAAGAAGGAGAAGCACGCGGCCATGGAGGCCGGCGACTGGGAGCGTTGCATGTTCAAGCTCGTGCGCAAGAACCGCTTCTGCAACATGGAGAGGTCCGTTTGCGTCGTCTTTATTCAATAGAGCTGCGTGTCCTGACTCTAATTGACTGCGATGTGTATGCAGGATCAACGGTGCACTCTATTGTGGCAACCACCTGCCTGCGGACGCGAAGGTCGCGAGCAAGAAGGCGCAGAAGTTTGGCGCGGGCTTCCGCAAGCGCATCCCGTGTCCCATCGACAAGCGCCACACGGTGTACGAGTACGACTTAGAGAAGCACGTGCTCGTGTGCAACAAGGTCAAGGATGCGAACACGATGAAGCTGCTGCCGTACTACACGGAAAACATCAACTCTGGTACGCATTGCGGTGCTGATGAGACAGTGGCGAGTGCTGATGCTGTTGTGGAAGATGAGGTAGAGTCCAAGGGTGAGGATGCAGAGACTGAAGAACACGCTGGACTGACTGTAAAGGAAGAGCAGGGGCTCATCAATAAGCTGGTACGTCCCGTGCACCTAAGATTCATACTGATATCGTCGCGCTGACGGGGGTGGGGTGGCCGTGTGTGTTGTAATATTGCAGCTGGCGATCGATTTTACAGATCTGGCGCGCCGCATTCACGCTGCGTACGACAAGTGCGTGGGCGAAATCCCATTGCAGAAGCTCACGCACCCGTGCTGCGACGCATTGTATGCGGAGAAGAAAGAGGCTGGCGCTGCGAAGAACCATCTACGCCACATTGAGCAGCAGGCGTCGATCCTCGGTCACATGGAGCGAGTCAAGCTGCTGGACGAGAGCTCGACGTTTATTGAGCTTGGTGCTGGGCGGGGGATGCTGTCGTTTGCGCTCGCGCAGAGCTTCAAGGACAGTGTGTACGTGCTTATCGACCGCGCGCACACCCGCGGGAAGGCGGATCGATTCATCGAGAGCTTGGAATCCGCTCGTGGTGACTCAGAGAAGGCGAGAAAGCTCGTTATGCGCGCGAAGGTCGACATCCGCCACCTGAACTTTGCTGGCATGCAGGAAGTCGTCGAGAAGCCCGTCGTGTGCATGTCCAAACACCTGTGTGGCGTCGCGACCGACCTGTCGCTACGTGCAATTACGCATACGCTCCCGAGAGGAAGCATTGAAAGCGAGAAGGAGCTGACAGCTGCCTCGGTGAGTCCTTACTTCAAGGGGCTCGCTATCGCGCTCTGCTGCCATCACGTCTGCGCCTGGGAGGACTACGTGGCTCCAGAGTTCTTCGAGCAGCAAGGTTTCCAGGATCACGAATTTCCTTTGCTTACGAGCATGACGTCCTGGGCGACGTGCGGCATGGGACTCGAGGGCGATGCGGTTGCCTACACCCTCGGCATCAGGTGCGCTTGATAACGGTTGTGTGGTTGGTTCCTGTATGTGAGTATGATAAGGCTGACTTGTGTCCATTCGTATGGCTATCTATGTGCAGCAAAGCAGATCGCGTGGTGCTTGGGCGCAAGTGCAAGCGCATCCTCGACGCCGGCCGTGCCGCGTACCTCGAGCGTTTCCAGCTCAAGACGCAGCTCGTGCACTACTGCGAGGAGGACGACAGCATCGAAAACTGCCTGCTGCTCGCGTGGCGATAAACTCATTGCCTGGTATCCATAGAGAAGGCATGAAGATGCAAGTTTGAACCCATACCCTCCATATTATTGCAAGCCAATCAATTTCAAAGTGGATACATTTTTGCAATTTTGATGTGAGTCCCACATGCTGTCCCACAATGTACTCCACAAAAGAATCATTTCTGAGTCTGGGTTTACCCTGAAAAAGTTGAGCCCATCGCGTCATTCATGACCGGAATTTCAATGCGAAACCCAAGCAGAAAAAAACTGAAAATCGCTCGGTCATTTTGCAATCTGCCACCTGCACCACAAGCCCCAAGCTCCAAGCTCTCTCCACATAGACACGATGGCCGACAGCAGCAGCGCCTTTCGCCAGGAGCACGACACCATGGGCGTCGTGAATGTGCCCATCAACGCGCTCTACACGGCGCAGACGCAGCGCGCGGTCGCCAACTTTCCCTTCGGCCACCCGTTCACGCCACGCTTGATCACGTCCATGGCCAAGGTCAAGAAGGCGTGCGCGACCGCGAACAATGAGCTGGGTCTCCTGGACGCCGACATGATGCGCGCGATCCACGACGCCGTGGACGCGATCGTGACCGACTACGAGAGCTACAAGGACCAGTTCCCCATCTCGATCTTCCAGACCGGCAGTGGCACGAGCACCAACATGAACCTCAACGAAGTGATCGCAACGCTGGCCAGCAGGTATGATTATTATATACAGCACACACGTGGTGGTGTACTTATATACCGTGATTATCATATTCATGCTGTGGGGAATTGTGTGCGTATGTACAGAAAGCTGGAGAAGAAGGTGCACCCGAACGACCACGTGAACATGTCGCAGTCCTCGAACGACGTCATGCCGACGACGATCAGCGTCGCCGCGTACCTGGAGGCGAGTGAATCGTTGCTCCCGGCCATGGAGCACCTCGTGACGGTGATCAATAACAAGGCGAAGACAGTCGAGCGCGTCGTGATCACCGGCCGCACGCACCTCATGGACGCGATGCCCGTGACGCTCGCGCAGGAGCTCAGCGGCTGGTCGTCGCAGATCTCCAAGAACATTGCGCGCGTCAAGTCGGCACTCGAGCGCGTGCGTCTGCTCGCGATCGGCGGCACGGCCGTTGGCACGGGCATCAACGCGCACCCGCAGTTTGGCGCAAAGGTGTGCACGATCCTCTCGACGCAGCTCCATGCACCCTTCGAGCAGAATGACAATCTCTTCGAGGCGCTGAGCGCACCCGACTCGATCGTGGAGCTCAGCGCGCAGCTCAAGGTTCTCGCTGTGAGCCTCATGAAGATCTCGAACGACCTGCGCTGGATGAACTCGGGCCCGATCGCTGGCTTGGGTGAGATCGTGCTCCCGGCGCTGCAGCCTGGCTCGAGCATCATGCCTGGCAAGATCAACCCGGTGATCCCCGAGTCGGTCACGATGGTGTGCGCGCAGGTCATGGGCAACGACATCACGGCGACGATTGCGGGCCAGTCCGGCTCGTTTCAGCTCAACGTGATGCTCCCCGTGCTCGCCAATAGCGTGCTGCAGTCGCTATTCCTGCTGTCGCACGCCTGTCGCCTGCTCGCGGACCAGGCGATCGCGGGCTTTGTCGTGAACGAAGGGCGCATCTCGGAGCTCGTGGGAAAGAACCCGATTCTCGTGACCGCGCTCAACCCGATCGTGGGCTACGAGATGGGCGCCAAGATCGCCAAGATCGCGTACAAGGAGGGCCGGTCCGTGAAGGACGTCGCCATGGAGTTCACGGACCTCTCGGCCTCGGAGCTCGACAAGCACTTGGACCCGCTCAAGCTCACGTCCGGCGGCATTGCGGACAAGTAAACAGACGACTGTAGCGTATACCCACCGATAGTGCGCAAAATCCTGTTGCTGCGTGTATATCGTAGTAATGCACATTATGAACCACATGAATCACGGAAGCCGCTTGCCGAAAGTGTTCATTTTCATCTTATCGCCTCCATTTCCATTGTTTGCTCAACCAAAAAGAAACTCATCTTCAACTGTGCATGTTCGTACTTTATCGGAGGTTTACAGTTGCATCAATCGTACTTGATCGAATGCTCGCAGTGATTTCACCACCATTTCGTACTTTATCGCATTATCACAGTGACTCCTCACCTTTCTGCTTCTTTTGGCGCGTTCATAATGGAAAATGGGCAAATCGGATGGACTCTCGGGGGCGTCGTCGTCGCTCTCCAGCGGCTCGGGCAAGTCCAAGAGCTCGTCGTCGTCGTCTGCGGCGGCGCTCGCAAGGGCGAATGGCTCCAGCTCTCTCTCCACTAGCTCTGCTGGTGGCGGTGGGAATAGCGCGATGATCGGCAGCGAGGCAGCGCTCAAGCTCAAGAACCTCAAGGGTATCCACGAGGACGACGGTGGCGACGACGAGAGCGACGCCGCGGAGCAGCTGCCCATGGACGCGCAGGTGATGAAGTTCATCCTCGAGTCCATGGGCGCCGAGAAGCACGACCCGCGCGTCGTGAACCAGCTCCAGGAGTTTGTGCACCGTACGTGGCGATTGGCTCGCTTGTGTGAGATGTAATACCTGCTGGCATGGTACTGACTTACACTCGTGGCTATGCATAGGCTACGTGACGGAGATCCTGCTGGACGCGCAAGAGTACTCGATGTACGCTGAGAAGCAGGTGGGTGCTGTTTTAAGTAAGACTCTTATATTATCGTTAATACCTCATTAATATCGTATCGTATATATTGTTGCTACTGTAGAACCTCGATGCGGATGACATTCGCCTTGCGATCGCGTCGCGACTCAACCACCACTACGCGCAGCTGCCGTCTCGAGAGGTACTGTACATACTCGAACGCAATGATCATATTCATCCCTTATAATAATATCCTGTATAATAACGCAGCGTTTTGTTTATTTATTTTATTTTAATGCCACTAGCTGACGATGGAGCTCGCGGAGAAGCGCAACAGCATTCCGCTCCCAGCCATTTCGAGCGAGTACGGCGTGCGTCTCCCGCCGCTGCAGTACCAGCTCGTGACCCAGGAGAGCGACCGCCAGGACCCCGTACGTCGCCGCGCCTTATTTTCGATCTTAATTTTCAAAAGCTCTTGAAAATTGTCCACTCCTTTGACTGACAACCTCTGTTTGCGATTAGAAACTGACGCTCGTGAGTCGAGACGATATCTTCAGTGAGGCGGAGGCCATGCTCGCGATCGACGGGGCCGTGCTGTCCCGCCCGCCGCTGCACCCCGGCGAGGGCTCGCGGAATAAGCGCGTCGCGCGCCACCAGATCCCCATTAAATTTAACCAGCGATAGGTACAACAGCAGCCACACTCAAGTGGCAAACGCAAGGAGCGGATAATACAGGAAACGCTGATACTTTATCAATTCATTGCTGGTGTGTTGCTGTGCATGTGTGTTTAGGATTGGCGTTAGAGATGCTCTATAAGGGCGTGTATTGTATTCCTGGAGGGCTTGAACAGGCGCCGACTTGGTCATTTCTCCAGAGAGCCATCGCCAGCCAGCCAGCCAGTCAATGATCGAACGAGTCTGTGACGAGTAAGGTCTCATCACGTGCGAGTCCAGCCAGCCAGTCATGTGGACATTCGAGCCCCCACGTCCCGTCAAGGTGAGTGTGTATGCATTCTCCACACGGCTTGCTCCTCAGTGTAGGCTCAACGCATTCGATGATCTCTCTATCGTAGGCCTTCCACGTGGACCTCCTGGCAACGGCGTTCAAGCCCAGCGACGCGTTTGTGCACGCCGCGTCGCTCAACCAGATTGAAGTCGTCAAGAAGTGGTTGGTCCATTAAGAACGCGTATCTACTTTGAACAAGATTGGTGGCCTCTTAATGTGCGCCCTTGTATGTATGTATGTATGTATGTGTGCGGAATTATCAACAGGATCGCTCGCAACCACGACGTGAACGAGCCCGACACGGAGGGAAATCGAGCGCTGTGCGTGGCGGCGCAGAACCAGTGTCTCGAAGTGCTCGAGCTGCTCGTGGCGAATGGCGCTGACGTGAACCTGCGCCAACGAGATGTACAGTCACCAACAAGCATATCGTGTGCTTAGTTTCAAGGCAGCGCAACATAACGTGTTGCTGTGTGGGTTTGTGGGTCTTTACAATAGGGAAAGTCGGCGCTGCACGTCGCCTGTACGTGGGGCCGTCAAGAGGCTGCGGTATTCCTCCTAAGCCGACAAGCGAGGCTTCAAACGCGAGATAATGACGTATAAACGAGGTTGCGAGCCAGAAATCCGTATTTCAAGACAAAAATGTAACAGTGTTGTGCCCATGTGTGTGTGTTTGTCTTTTGTGGATGACAGGGTCAGAGCCCACTGCACGCAGCGTGTCGGAATGGCCATGGAGAAATCGTGCGAGTGCTCTTGAGCGCTGGCGTCGACCCGTTTCTCGCCGACGAGTACGGCTTGACGCCCTTCGACCTCGCGCGCGACTGGCAGCGGCTTGACATCCAGGAGATGCTGCGAGGTGAGCCAGTTGGCATAGCAAGCCTGGCTACATCCATCAAATTGCCAACCTGTTTCACTCACTGCTGTGTGCTTCTCAGAGTACCAGACGACCGTGTTTCGCGAGGCCGTGTCGGAGCGAGTCGCGCTGCTTGCGAGCCACATGGAGATCCCAGCGACCGTGTACGACGCCATTCTTCGGTTTCTTTGCTGACTGTGAGAGAAACGAGTCTGGGTGCTCTCTAATTCCACAAGCCAGCACAACCAAAAAGTCTCAAGCCGAATCAAAAACAAACGCGTTTGCTGATTAACCATTATTTCTTCAATACTCCACCTCTGCTCAGCAACATATATCACATGAATATCGTCAGCGAAGCCACGGTCCAGCCCAGCATTATCACACTTAGTCTCGACTGCCACCGTCCTTGGCATTCTCTGCGCTTCGTCGCGGATCTGTTTCGAGGACTTGAATAGCTCGAGAATCTCATACAGGAGCTCCGCATGAAGGTTCGCCAGTGCTTTCTCTGCAGTCGCTAGCTTTGCATCGAGCTGCTCAACACCCGGATCACCAGCCTCGCCGTAGTTTTTGTGTCGGTTGCTTACGGTCCTCTGGATATCTCGTGCCAGGCGCTTGATCTCATCGCGCTCCTAGGAAATGTCAGTGCCCAGGCGGGCGCATTTGGCATGAATCATTCCCTGGACACACGACGATTTGTCCGCGGACGCCCGGTCGCTCTCCTCCGTTCTCGATGCCGTGAACTTCATGCTGCACACAATCCGCGCCACCGCATAGTCGCGCTCTCGAGCCCGGTTCAAATGATCAAGCTCTAGCTGATTCACGTGCGCTTGAAGCTGCACCACATCGGCGGGCGTAGCGCTCCTCGAGCCGAGAAGTGCCCACAGCTCGCTCTCAGCTTTCGCTTGTTCGCGCGCCAGGTTCAACACGATGTGGTTGACTTGGTGGTACGCGCCCACTGCAGACTGGAGCACCATTGCGTCGCCAATTCGATCCACGCCAACCGAAGGTTGCTCAGCATGCGAAGTACCTCGCACGTAACCAGCACCACTTTCAATCGCTGACGCCTGCTGATCGTCGTCTGAATCGGCAATCAAGTCGATCGCATGGTGTGGCGCCCCTGCTTGTAGAGCCTGTATATCCTCCCACGTTGCAGATGCTTCATTGTTGGTCTCCAAGACACCGCAGTCTTTTTCCTCCTCGTCCTCCATTCCACCATCACGAGTGTCTGTAAGGTTTCTGGATTCTACGAGCAGCATTTCCGTCTCCCTCCTTTTCGTAAAGCGCTCGTCCACGCTCGGTCGCCTATGAAGTCGATCGGAATCCTGACGCACTGGAACGTCAGACGCGACCAGCTGTTCGCGATCTCCTGGAACTTCGAGAGCATCCACGCCACTCGTGTAGCTGCCGTGGTCGCCAATACCACGTGCTCTCCACTCGCGCAGCTCAAGATCCCGCACGTCATGGTCGCCCTCCACGTTCTCTGTCATGTTCGCCTCAGGCTGCATCACCATCTACGGCGATACAGAATGCCGCAGAGTCCTGCCTGTGCCACCATATGCTATACTTCCAAGCCACAAATCCAGACAGACGAGTAACTGTTATGTGCGGTACAGGTAATTCATCATTACACAAATGATTCGTGTGTCAGAGACGCCAACAACACTCACGCACGCACCTCGGCAAGTGCTCGGCCCACAGTAGCCACTCCTGCAGAGGCCAGGCACATATCGCTCATTCCTCAATTTGCCTCGGCAAATACACGACCACCAGTTGGACGCTCCACCATGAGCTCCACCAACCAGCAGACCCCGCAAGAAGCCGCCACGCCCTCTGCGCCATTCGTTATCCACGTCGATGCGCCCGACTACAACACGAAGAACAACAACAACTCGGCCCCACAACGCATCCCAGCCGACACGGCTGTCATCGCGAAGAAGACGACCGAGGACGACGCCAACGCTGTCGATAATGTTGGCGAGGGCGCCTGGGAGACCGACATCTGTGGCTGCTGCAACGCGAGCGGCTTGGCGTGCTACGCCTGGTGCCTCCCGTGCATGTCGGCCGGCGACGCCTTCATGCGCATCGGTCGCTCGGGGGCGCTGATCGCACTCATCCTGGGCGTGCTCTACGCCGCCACGGTCGTGCTCGCGATCGCCTTCCAGCAAGGCGGCAAGGCCGAAGTGTTCACCGAGGTCGAGCAGCGAGGCTACCACTTCTACAACGTCACGTACTACGTCCCCCACGAAAAGCAGGCCGGCTTTCTGCTCGGCGCGCTCGTCTGTGCGCTCGCGTACTGCGCCGTGGTCGGCAAAGTGCGCAACGCGGTGCGCCACTTCTACAACATCCCGGGCTCCTGCAGCCGCGATCTCGCGGCCGCGTTCTTCTGCACGTGCTGCGCCCTCGCGCAGGCCAACATCCACACTAAGGTCGCCGAGAAGAAGAAGGCCGAGCTGGCTGCGACGCTGCCCGCGTACACGGAGGCCTAGGTGGCTGAGAGAAGAAGCTACGGGAGGGTTCCTTTCGTCGAAACCACGCTTGAAAATCACGAAAACGGAAATGGCGGATAGTGGGACCCCACATTTTGTTGGTGCTGAAAACAGGTCATTCATTTCGAGGCAAAAAAGCACTTAGTTTTATCAAATTCATTTTAGCCAATGGGATTCATGAAATGTGCTTAAATTATGGGACTTTCAACCAATAGTATAGAGCTATTTGGGGGCAAGATGTTTTTGCTCATCAAAAGCGCAATGATGATGCGAGCCAGCACCATGCGCCTAGCGCGGCGTGCGTTCTCGTCCAGCCCCAGCGCATCAGATGCCCCGCTCGAGCGTGGACTGCCGCACCTGATCAGCTCACTGCAGCGCGCGTTCGAGCGCCGCCACGCGCTCGCTGCGTACCAGGAGCAGCAGGTTTTTCCGCCTCTGCCGCTGCGGACACTGCGCGATCTCTTGGATTTCGTGCAGCTCCAGATGCCGCAGCGCACGGAGATCGATCTGCACGAGTTCCTCGAGGGCGCCGCATTCGCCGGCAAGACGCAGCTCATGGCCGCCAACACGTACGACTTTGCACTCTTCGCTGGGGCCGTAGAGTCGGCTGCTGATGATAAGCCCGCGACTCCAGCACCGGCGTCCCAGGCCGCTGAACAGCTCCAAACAATTTGCAGTCCACACATGTTCAAGGGTCTCGTGGACGCGTCCAAGACCGCTTTACAGGACAAGAACCTGATCATCGAGATCCAGGAGATGACAATCGACAAGATCTTTGTGGCCAGCGTCGACTACAGCCAGCTCACGGAGCAGGACTACGCGGAGCTGCTCGATGGGAAGATGCCGCTGACACGCACTCGCTCACCAGATGCGACAATCGAGCACTTGGCGATCGAAGTGAACGCGCAGACGACCGAGGTGCACAAGATGACGCTCGTGGGCGAGGAGGAGGCGCTCGTGGAGCAGCAGAACTTCCGCCGCTGGCTCTTCGAGGCGCGCGTCACGACGCCCGAGCAGCTCGAGTGGCGCATCCTCGCGGCCCATGGCATCAACAACGGTGCGAAAGAAATCGCACCACGTGTGTATCTTGACAAGAAACAGCAGGAGGCAGAAGTGGCAGCGGTGGCACCGCGTGAAGAACCAAAAGAGTGAGTGAACATGGTGAAGGCTACTGACTATGAATGGACAATTTGCCACTTGTCGTGCTGACTCGTGAGTCTGGACTGACTTGGAGCAGATACAGTATCACAACCGCCAGCCCACTCGATGGGACTCGCAGAGGTGGGTTGTCAAATTTTCGCTAATCGCACGCAATGCTATTCTTAGTTCACCGTGCTTGATGCACGTGAGATTTTTGACTCTCTTGTCACTGTTTGCGTGGCCATTGCTGGGCCAAACTGGATAGAAATATGCCGATGTCTTCGTCGTTATCCATGACATCGCTTCTCCAGGTCGACCTCACGTCGCTGAGTCCCGACGTCGTCGTGGTGCGTCGTCCCTCTTGGCATTCCTCCCACCTCCTGTTTGACATCTCTTATCATATTGATGATGCCTTCACCACCAGCAATACTCGAGCAAAGTCGTGCACCTGCAGCTGCCGCGCGCCATTTCCCAGGTCCATCACACCTAACGTTGCCTTGAGGCCGAAGCTCTATTCTGACGTCTCTTGCGGTGGCGGTTTGCTTGGACCTTTAAAACAACAGGAGAAGCTCCAGATGCTCTTCATTCTCTCGCAGAAGCTGCTCAGGTCCACGCAGATGAGGTATGTTTGAGCGGCCTGTAGTTCAGAATACTTACCATCACGTGCCATGTGCCATTGTGCTCTGTAGATGGTTCCTGGAAGAGCGAAGCGAGCTGGAGCGCGTCAATCAGAGTATGTACAAGGTGTTTTTGTAACCTCCCGTGGCTTCTGGTGGTCTGCTGCTGATGAAAACGAATGAATTTGTTCAGAGCTCGAGCAAGAGCTTCTGGATGCGCTTGAGAACCCCAGCAGTGAAACGAAATCGCGCCTTCCAGTGAGCCCAGTGTGAGTAGGGGTGATCTCGAGCCGACCTTAAAGCGTTGGAAACTGTGACCCAACCTTTGCTTTGCTGTTGTGCCCTGCAGAGAACAATGCCAGCAGAGAACCAAAGTTTTGACCGAAACTCCAGTGCTCCTCGGTGATTCGAACATGCGAACGGAGACTTCGCAATCAACGCATACAGAAGCTGCAGGCTCAGATGGTACAGAGGCTTCAGAGTCAGCTGATAATATCACGAGTCGAAGCGAAGACCCTCTCGAGCCTGAATTGACAGAAGACAAGGAGCGCACTGAGCTCTTGGCATCTGCAGAAGAGGAGAATGCCTCAAGACCACACGTATCAGGCTCTCCACACTGTGACGATGATGATGAGCCATTGTCCGATGAAGCTGCACCGGAATGGCAGATCTTTCCGGAAGATCGGAATCTCCTGTACATCGCCACGAACGACCACGAAACAAAGAAGAGCGGCAGCAGGCGTCCTGACAAGCAAGCACTCAAGCCAGTCGAGCCACTCCCTGATATGGCACTGTACGTTCCTCCTGTTCACGCCCAAGCTGCATTTCTTGAGCTCCCGAAGCTATCGCCGCTCGAGGTGTACCAGCAGGTCCATAGCTCAGTCGTACGGCTGCAAAAGTTCACTCGAGGCTACTTGGTAGGTACTTGTGCCTCTGTCATGTGGGTACTTTGGTGCGTCTGACTGGATAAAACTTGGTCCCGTGTGTGTTGAACAGACCCGCCGGCGTTTCTTCCGCATGCTCGAAGAGCTTGTGATGAAGAGCTGAGATAACCTTGCCTTGGAAAATCGCCTTGAACATCGGAGGTCTTGCTCAAGTCACCACTGCACACAGACTATCAAGTAAACTCGAGTAGTACTATAACCAATAGATACAAAATCATACATGAAAGCCTCCGGGCCGCAGAGCACAGTGTCGTGCGGTCTTCAGTCCATCCATCCGTCCGTTTTCTTCTACCCACCTGCCTTCTCCTTCTCATCAAAGTTTATCCCCACATATTCACAAGCGTCGCATCTCCACTTAGGTCGTACTTTTCGCTGGCGCCAGGCACATCTGCCTGCTTGTTACTGCCCACGCTGGTCCATGCGCACCTCAATCACGCGGCCATTCACCTCTGCTTGATCATATCGCACTATAGTACACACCATCAACACGAAGCTATCAGAACACAGCAAAACTCAAGCGATGAGGCCACTGGGTGTTTCGTGCAAACAGTACGTACTTATTGCCTGCCATGCGCTCTCGCCGCTGAAGAAGCGCACGATCCCAAAGCCGCGCGACCGGCCGTCCGGATACTGTGGAATCTCGGCGCGCTCGACTTCACCAACTGTGCGGAACAAGTCGCGCAGACTCTCCCAGTGCGTGTCCCACGGCAGCTACAAGAGCAAGAGCAAGAGCAACGACACCACAATGAATAGCTCAGCACAAGGATGTCCAAGGTATCTAGACAATAAGGCACGACTCACATTGCCGATGTAGATCTGGCGTCCGCCTTCGTTCCCGCCAACCGGATGGTGGTACTGTGGAGTCATCGGGCGCTGGAACTGGTGGTGCTGGGGTATGTGCTGCGGCACATACTGCTGCTGATGGTGGTATTGTTGCTGGTGGTTGTGCTGTGGCGGCGGTGGGTAGTACGGCATGCTGTTGCTGTGCTGCTGAGGTGGCATCACGTTTTCACCACCACGACCCAGTACGCGGTTCTTGATCATCGAGATGCTACCACCTTCTGGTTCGCGGTCTTCTCGTACAAAGATCAGTCGCCCCTCGAGCTCCGAGTTAGTCAACTCGTGGATCGCATTGCGCGCTTCTCGTGGAGTACTGTACTCCACCAGTCCACAGCCCTTTGAGCGGCCACTGGGTTCTTCCAGCACTGATTGTATATAATAAGACAGTGAAGGTCAGCAGGTCAGTACTTTGCCAAGAGCTATAGTTAACAATGGATTTAGCGTACCGTCGGCGTGGACGACAGTCCCTGCCTTCTTCATGTGGTCCTTCAGGTCCTGCCACTTGACGTTCCACGACAAGTTGCCCACGTACACGCGGCAGCCGGAACCAGGGCGCGGTGGCGGCTGGTGGCGCTCTTCGCGGTCTTTCCGAACAAATACTTTGCGTCCGTCGAGGTCCGAGTCGTTGAGCGTATCGATCGCCTTCTGCGCGCCGTACGAGCTCTTGAACGTGACGATCGCGCAGCCCTTGGGGCGACCGCGGGTCTCAAACATGTCCACCTCTACGACATCGTGAGCCTGCTCCATGAAGTCCCGCAGCATGTCGGATGTCACGTTCCACGACAGGTTGCCCACGTACACGCGCCGATCCACGCCGTTGTCGGGCGAGTCCGAGTCGTCGTCTTGTCTCCGGTTTCCTGGTACGTTTAAAATGTAGATACACACACATACACACATAAACAATACGTTAATTTTACAGCGTTATAAACGCCATAGCTCCTCATAAAGATCCAATATACACCTTGGTGATTGCTGAAGCGCGGCGGTCGCGACTGGTACGGTGCTGAGCGGTCCGAGCGTCTCCTGTCCCAAACACACAACACCACAGCACATCAATAATACATAAGAACCCAAGACAGCTCGCAGCCCTGTGTCACACGTACGAGGTCCTGGCCTTGCCGCCAAAGTGGTCGCGGGGACTGGCGCTACCGTCGCGCGGGCGGAAGTTGCCGCCGCCGTCGCTGCTGTTGCTCACGACGCTGCTGCTTCTCTCGTACTGGCTCTTCTGCTGGTGACTGCGCAGCTCATGCTTGCGCTCGTCCGCGATCTGATCGAGGCTCATGTCGAGCTTCTTCTCCACAACGTCCGCCATCGGACCCCCTTCTTCCCAGGCTCGTAGCTTCTGGTTGCAGTCACGTGGAATATCGAAGCTGGTGTGTGCTGGCAAACCCTCTGAAATTCGATATGTGGCATATGATCGATTTGAAAAGGGCTTTACCAGGACTGCGGACTCGGCTAAGTACGAAAAAATGCTGATAGCCATGAAATGGATACAATTGGATGGATACAATTGGGACTTGTGAGGTTACTCTGTGAAATGCCATGAAGGCCACGGGAAGCATGGATGCACGGCGTTCTAGCTGTCTGCGCTCGAGAATTTCTCGATCGCGGCTCTCAACTGCGTCACCAGCTGCTGGATTTCCTGCACCTCGGGGGCTGCAAATTGGATTTTGGTTGTCAAACAGAGAAAATGCGATGGTGGTGAGCAAACTTATAAACCAATATCAATATCAGTCAGCACTTCGGGCTGAACAAAGTCGCTCTTTACCTGCTGCTTTCTCGGTCGGTAAGAGCTCTTCGAAAGTCCTTGAGACGGTCACGAGCTGCTGTTCCAAGTCGCTGTGAACAAGCGTTTCCAAATCAATTCTCGACGTCAGCTTTCCTTGTAGTTGAGCATTTAAGGCGCGACAAGCAACGTACCTGATCGTGGACTGCATAGTTGCTTCAGGTGAGCCTTTTTTGAATTGGCACAAGAAACAAAAAATAGGTAAGAGTCATCGTGGGCTCATCAGCATATGCTGCAACTCATATCGATGCAAGTTCGTACCTGACTCGGATGCCAGCGGCTGTGTCTTTTCTTCACCAGCGTTTGCTGGTGGTATCTTTGCACCGACTTCGTAGCCTGCAGTGAAGCTGCTCAGCGACTGATTCACCATTGCCGCACCGTTCGATCTGGATACATTGTTGCTCGCGCTAGTTTTAGTTTCCACTGGACTCGCTGCGTTGGATATCTGGGATGACTCGCTTTGATTTGCTGCCTCGCATCCAGCAGTGAATACGCTCAAAGACTCCGTCACGACTCCATTCTGAGCGGCGCTTCTACCACTTTCTTTGACTGGCGAGGTGATCTGCTCCACCACTGGAACACTTTCGTACCCGGATGTGAACGCACTGAGTGACGCCGCTACGATATCCCCCGCCACGCTCTTTCTCTCAATGCTGTCTCTGATAGCAGAAACTGGTGCTGCTCTTGCTGAGGAGGGGTTATCAGTGTTGTACCCCGATGTGAAGTTACTGAGAGAGGCAGATACAGAAGCCAGAGAGATGCTTTGACTCACAGCGACGCCTTTCAGCTCGCTCGTGGTCGCGTATCCTGACGTGAATGAGCTGATCGAGGCACCGACGCCGGTCATGAGGTCGACACTCTGGCTGCACTTACTACCTGGATTGCCAGCATTTGCGACTTTAAATCCGGCCGTGAAAGCACTCAACGACTCGTCAACGCGCGGGTGGTTCGAGTCGACGTACCCTGAAGTGAAGGCACTGATCGAGGATGTTGTGGCGTTGATAGATCTCGAAAATTTAGGCTTCCTGGCATTTGATGTGCTCTCAGCGTAGCCGCTGCTAAATGCGCTGAGCGATTGGTCGACTCCTCCCAAGATATTGAGCGCTGCAGTTGATTCAATGACACCACCTTGCTCAAAGTTCTTCGCCGCAAAGCCCTGAGTGAACACGCTCATCGGCTGGTTGACCGCCTGGAAGTTCGGATCGCTGTCTGTGACTGTTGGAGCCCGAATCACAAGCTTGGACTCGAGTTCTTCTTCACCAATATCTTTTCCATTCTTGTCGCAGCGACCAAAGTCACGGTCGTTGCGTGCGCTCTCCGCTGATCTGGTTACCGGCACTTCAATCGACTGGAACATCTCTTCTGGAATATCAGCGCGGCTGATAGGCGTCAACTTTGTCGCATCGAGTCCAGCAGAGTCGCTGTCGTCGCTGATCTCAGACTTCAACTGTGTGTCTCCATCAATAAAAGGTGAACCGTTTGCTGAAGCTGCGTCTTCGTGATGCAGAGAAGCTGTGTTGCTGACTTCCACCATAGTGTCAGTTTGCTCACCTTCTACGTGGTCGTCAGTGGTAACACTGTCGTCCTCTCTGGCATCGTCTTGGTGTGCTTTCTGTGGCTTCAAGAGGCCCAGTTGAAGGAGTCTGCTGTTCATCGCGGCAACCGCATTTGCAGTCTCAACCTGCTTCTTCCGCTTCTCAAGCTGCTCCCGCTCGAGAGCAAGCGAGCTTGAGGTCAAATTGGCACCGTGCGCTTTGATGTCCAGGTTACCCACCGACAGGTTCATCACGTTCTCCACACCAGAAACGGGTGATCTGCCGGCATAATTTCTCGGCGACGAGATTTCTTTGCTTCGCGGAATATCCAGTTGGTGTACTTCGCCGCTCTGCTGTTTGATGTAAAGTGGGTCGTCTGCTTCGTCTTCATCATCATCATCAGCTTCGTCCAAGTCTCGACCATCGCTCGACGCTTCATCAAGCGATTCTCGTTGAAATGACAGTGGAGCTGCATGTTTTCCCCACTTGTCGCCTGCCTTTTGTCGGCGGCTGTCGACATTCGATGGACTCTTCCTCGTAGATTTTTTTGCTTCGCTTGGCTTGACTGTTTTCGCCCAATCTGGTGTTTGAGATCGGTCAATCGACAACTGCACGCTTTCTTCCTCAGCCGCTGAGTGAGTCTTTAACTCACCATCACCACCGTCGCTTACGTGGACAGTCTTCTTGGCGCTTTCTCTCGTTCTCATCCACTCTTCCATCGGGATCTTCGCCATTGGACCTGGTACCGGTGCTGCTGCTTTGCTCTTCCATCCCTTGGATTCTTTAGCATTGATCTTCTTTGGGTGTGCTTGGGCAGTAACAGCTACACCTGTAACTTCCACGTGGTTGTCGGACAGCTTCTTCGGAGGAAAAACAGCTTTGGATGTCTGTGATTCCTGGATGAGTGGGTGTGGCTTCGCAAGATTCGCCTGCTGGAGTGTACGAAGTGGCTTTGGAGCCGGAACCGGTGGTGCAGGCGGTGGGAGCAGAACTTCTTGGTGCATCGGTTCCACTTTCGCTGGTGGGGGAACCGGATTGGGCGCTTGGAACTCGGTCACTCGAGGTAGCCGTGATTTGATTGCATTCTGGATATCTTCTGAGAGTCGCCAGACAAAAATGCATCCGTCGCTGCTCGCAGACACGAGTCTCCGGCAATCTGGCGTAAATTTGACTGCGGTGATGGCTTCTCCGTGGCCCGTGGCGTCCGCGAGTGTCTCCCCTGTGGCGATGTCGACAATGTGGATGGTCTTGTCTGACAGGGACCCACTCAGCGCAACGCAGAAGTTTGCAGGACAGACGTCGATGCGGTGCTGCTCGCCGACGTGATGCGATTTAATCTGCTTACACGAACTGATACTGTGGACGTCGAGTCGGTTGTTGCACGACGTGATCAGGAACTCGCTGTCTGAAGTCATCGTCATGTCAAAGATCTTGCCGCCTGTGAACGGCACCGAGTTATAGCGATCGATTTTTCCATCCGACCGCACTTCAGAGAACACAATGTTCTTGTCCGCACCACAGCTAAGTAGCTTCTTGCCATCGCGCGTGAATTGCAGCGCCGTCACAGCTCCAGAGTGATTGTCCAGCGTGCTTACGATACTGTGTCCTTTGCTGCAATCGTACACGTGGACGAGTCGATCTCGCCCTCCGGAAGCCATCAAGCACATCTTGCTGCCACCAGAACCTAGCTGATTGCTGTCTGCATCGACGCCGCTGAACGCGATACAGTGCACCTCCGTGTTGTGAGCACCAATGTCTCTCACTTCTCTGAGCGATGGAAGCTGAAGAATCGTGATGTTTCCTTCCTTGTCACCTGCAACCACCTGGGTCTGATCGGGATGGATCGCAACAGCTCGAAGTCCGTTTACCGGCCCGTTATCTTTCAACGGCGAGTGGATATCCAAGATCTCATCGCATGAGCATGTTCCACCGAGCACAACACTGTCTTCGTCGGGAAAATCTCGCTCGTGATCGTGGTATACCACCCGAAGCATTTCCTGAGAGAATGGGTTTTTCCACCCTGGATAATCGGTCGCCTCCAAGCCGTCGTTGCTACTGAATCGGCTGCTGCTCTTCGCTTGCTTGTGGAGATCCAGGTGCCACAATCGCATCGTGTTGTCGTCGGAGCATGTCACGAATGTCCCGTTTGGGACGACATCCGACTTTGCACTCGGTCGCCGCCCTTCATCCGCAAAGTAAACCAACTTTCCTTTCGCATTGAGACCGCGAACTCTTCCTGCGATCTTGAGATCTCGAATGCAGCCGCTGTGGCACATGAACGACCGCTCGACTTGGACGTTCTGCGTGTCAGAGACATCGTAAATGAACAAACTGCGATCGCTGTACAGCACAATCACGTGCGAGCCCGTGACGCGGACGGCAATCACGGCGGGGTATCGATGTGGCTCGTCTGGGTGCAGGATGTTCGAGCAGACCTCGTTGGGCTCATTCGCAGTTCCAAATGGAGGCGGGAACGGCATCGTCGAGCGATATTCCAGCGTCGACGGGTCGAAAAGACGAACGATTGAGCTCGATCCAGCGACCGCGACGTACGCTTCGGTGACTGATATCGCATTTCCATGAGTGGCTTCGAGAGAGACAAGGCGCTCCATGATACAAGAAGCACCAAAGCAGCAGAGCGTCCCGTCCGACGTCACCGCAAACGTCTTGAGCCTGCACACTCCGTACCCACAGGCGACGCTGGTAAAGGTGGCATCCGACTTGGCCGACATGACAGCGTCTCGGTGCTGGATCTCCGGAATGCCGTTGATCTCGAAGCCTGTCGTCAAGAACTCGTCTTGGTCGTCCAGGAACCAGAACTGCATTCGAAATTATACAACAATGAGCACAAACGGTCAGTACAGAGTAAGCACGAGACTCAGCTAGCTGAGCCACATCGGAAATTGATACATACCTTGAAGTGCTTTTCGCCGACAGTGACGAAGAAGTTGCCTTCTTGGCAGTAGTCCATCGCCAGCACTTTCTCCTGGATCTGCGCGGCGCCGATCGCTTTGCCCTTCATCGCATCGGAGTTTCTCGGGTTCTTGCGCAGATCCCACGCGTACATGTGCTGGTCGTGCACGAGCCCAGCGGAGAGTAGGAAGCGGCCGTCGCGACTGAACGCCATGCACGCGATGCCGAACTTGTGCAGCTGCAGTTCGGCGCAGAGCGTGCCGTCCGTGCCATCCCAGATCGTGATCGCAGGCAAGTACCCTTTCTCGCCGATCGCGAGGTACTGGCCGCTGGGCGAGAAGCAGATGCACGACACGCTCTTCTCGACGCGGTAGTAGCGCACCTGCTTGTTCCGCCGCAGGTTGTAGATCACGACGATGCACCCGGCCGCGTACGCGATCTCGCCCGTCACGGGGTTCACGGCCATCATCGCATTGCTCAGCGAAGTGATGCCGATCACGCGCTCGAGCGTCAAGCGGGATTTTGCAACGAGAGAGAGACCGGCGGCGGTTGCTGCAATGGAGGCGGACGCCGTGGGCATTCTTGGTGGGGCGACCGGACTTGCGGTCGCACGCATGGCACGTGCGGCTCGCTGTGAAGAAGTACCAGCAGAAGACGGGGGTGACACGGCCGTGGGCTGCGGCATGCGGTCCGAGCGCCGTTTCTCGGCAGCGAGCGTGCCCATCGCGGGCATGTGCTCTCTGTGCCTATTGCTTCACGATTGCAGATTGCGGAAATGCAACTTCCGCGCCGCTTGAAGCTCGTACAATGCAATGTAAAATGTATTGCATTGCAAGCAATTCGTATTGCAATGCACATTGAAGCGATATTATTGTACAATGCAATGCAATGCATACTTTTCTCAGACGTATCAAAGACTCCTGTTCTTATCTTGTCTCCAAAAACTGGCTCAGGCACAATCTCCCCACAGTCAGACGAGAAACGAGAAACGAGAAACGAGAAAGCTGAAGCAGCCCCGAAGCGCTCACTCTCGCCCATGATGCTGCCGCTGTACGCAAAAACAATGCGCTTCGTGTCGGACCCGTACGTGCGCATGAAGAAGCAGGCGGTCGTGGGCTTCGCCATGGCGCTCGCGCTGCTCTTCGTCTTCTTTTTGGCGCTCTCAACGAACCAGGGAACAGGCGGCGACCTGCTCGCTGCCGCACCAACGCCCGTGACAGCCCAGCAACCACTGCTCAAGCCAGTGACCTCAGAGCCGACACTTCAGGCACTGAAGCCGCCTTCTGTTTATGCGGCTGCAGATGAAGACGGTGATACCGATAATGCAGCGCCTGCGAGGGAACAGCCGGGTGTAGGCGACAAACCGGTCGTTGCTGTGAAGGATGGCCACAATCCCGGCGCTGCAGAAGAAGAAGAGAAGCAGATCACGAAGATGCCGTGGATTGTGCGATTGCTCCTGCCGTTGGTAGCAGGCTACTGCTTTGGCTTCTTGGGCTCGGTGCCGATCGCGGGACCGACGTCGGCGATGGTGTTGAAGCTCGGCATTCAGGGCAAATACCAGGCCGCATTGACGATCGCAGTCGGTGGCGCCATCTCGGAAGCGGTACGCTATGTGTATTCTGCCTATTTATTGCCGCTGTGACCATGTGATGATTCTGATGGCTTTGTACCAAAACTCTGGTTGTACAGACGTACGCTGCGATCGCATTCTGGGGCTTTGGGAGCTTCTTGGCTGGCGCCAAGTTCCTGCTTCCAGTCTCCAAGTACGCTCTCGTAACAATTGTGTTGGTATACTATTGCAATTGTACTCATTGTTGTATTGTGTGTGTGTGTGGCTCGTATGGCAGAGTCCTCGGCGCAGTTATGTTCACAGTCGTCGGCATTGTGTTTCTCCGCTCCGAGATGAAGCCATCGATGGACCCTGAAGTGGGCTCGTCACGAGGAAAGAACATGGGCAAAGCGCGCGATGACATGTACAAGAACGTGCTTCTCGGAGTCACTATGTCGGGGATCAACCCGGCGCTTCTCGCCACATACACGGGCGCCATCGCCTCAGGTATGTCCACCCATTGGTGACTGTGCTCTCGCGATTTTATTATTGATACTGACAGTTATATTATTCTGGCTCGCTAGTCTATGGAACCGGCATGCTCGAGTTCAATCTGTTCCTGGCCCTCGTGTTTGGCTTGGGTGTGTGCGGTGGCGTATCGTCATGGTTCTACCTGCTGCTGTCGCTGCTCAAGAAGTACAAACAGGTTCGTTACCAACCTTAGTACTATTCAGTCAACTTTGTGATTGTTTCAGAACCAATTTCTTACATCCGATATCATTTGGTTCATGTTTGCAGCGCCTGAAAGACCGGACCATTGGAATGATCATGCGCTGCATGGGGTGCTTCTTGCTCACGCTGGGGCTCTTTTGCGCCAAGTCGTCGTTCGACTACTTTGTATGGGGACCACCTGTCGAAGGAAAGTAAAGAAGACATGAAGCCCGAGCACGCATAGCAGACCAACTCTGAGGACTAGAAGAGAACCTAAAATGGTAAGGGGAACTAACTGTGGATTAGAGAAATTAATGACTTAGATTTTGAATTTTGACTTCAACGCAGCGAGTCGGGCTTCCTGGTTACTGCCACTTTCGCCTCGTTCAAGAAGCTGGAAGAGCGTCTGCAGTTTCTCCACCTGGTTGTTGTCCAGGAAATCCAGTACGAGCGCCAGTCTGTCGGTCTTGGAGAACGCATCCAAGGTGTCGGCTGCAAAGGCTTCTTGTCGCATGGCAGCTTCGTCATCCACGTCAATATCGTGATCCCAGGTCACGACCAGCACGTGAACGATATCAGCGAGCAAGTCTGAGTCGAGATCGGATTTGAAGATCTCGCCCAGTCGCTGTGGGGTCGTGAGCTCCAGGTATCTGAGAAGGCACACGAGAGAGTGAGAACAAGTCAAGCCAACCAATTTCTATCAAGTTCAGAAATGCTTAACAGTCGCAGACTCACCGGCGCTTCTCGTCGTTGGACTTGAGGTACCGTCTCCAGTTGCGACAAAAGGCCACTGCGCTCGTCGGAACAGTGCTCAGATCTGCTGGCGAGGTCTTGAAATCCAGGCTCTTGCCGAACTCCTTGCGCGCCTTGACCTTGTACGTCAAGTTGGTCTGGCGCGCGGTGCGGGAGAAGTCTTGCAGCTCTCTCTGGGAGATGGGCTTGAGGTCCGCACACGCGACCAGGTTCTACAAATGCACATGGTTAACAGTGTGAGCCCATCGTAGTCCAGTGAGGATACTGCCTTCATTATGGAGCTGCTTGCACCTTGAACTCGTCGTAGTTTGCGGCCGTGTGGATGGCTCGTTTCTTCATGTTGTCTGTGAGTTTGTACACGCGGTCGTCCTCGAGCGCCCGCGCGAGCTCCTGCTGCAGCGCCGCCGTGTCAAAGGCGCCGTGCTCAATGGACGTGAGCTGCTTCGAGTGCTCTTTCTTGCTCGTCGCCATCTCTTGATCTCTCTTGCTTTGATCTCGCTTGTAATAATGATGGCATCAAATCTAGGATCCAAGGCGTCGCGTCTCTTCGACACGTCTAAAATCATTCCACATCCTAAACAGAAATGCATATACAAATGGACTGAATCGATTTTGAAACGAGTTTGGAAGCTTAGCTTGATGTGGTCCACACTACTAGCTGAAATGGGTACACCCAGCATGACATGGGTACACGAGGACCTCACGATCTTATGCTCTACGTCTAAGAATACGTTGAGAGCTGAGCTGAGCTGAGCTGCAAGGGTTCTGATGCATTTGCTAGAGTCAAGTCTCTCGAGCTCCACTCACTCACTCTACCTTCATCACCCTCAGCTGAAGAGCTAGCTACACCCGCACTCAGGCACAAAGGCACAAGAGCCATGGACCGCGGACGCAAGGCCATCCCGACGCTCAACAAGCACACGGACTCCAAGTACTACCAGAAGTGCCAGGAGATCCACCGGTCCAAGCTGCACACGATCAAGAGCTCGATCGACAACAGCGAGCCGCACCGGCCGACGCACCTCAAGAAGAACCTCAAGAAGGAACAGATGAAAGAGGAGCGGTACGCCGAGATCGAGCGCGAGAACCGCATCCTGCTCGAGAAGATGTCGCACATCATGCAGAACGAGACGCTCGACAACAAGAACCAGGCAGTCGCGTACAGCCACAGCCTGAACAAGGGCCTGCGCAAGCGCGAACTCCAGAAAATCACATCCGAGAACCAGGCGATCCTGCGCCGCATCCAGATGCGCGAGCCCACGTACGACCACATGCAGTGGGAGGAGGACGCCAAGAAGAACGAGCGCTACGCCGCCAACATCCGCGAGTACCCGGACGACGGCCAGAACCGCGACTCGACCGGCGAGCTGCGCGCCATGTCGGCCTACTCGATCGGCGCCGTCGGCGACAACTACTACTAAGCCTCGGTCAGGCCTCATCTAGGCACGAGCTAGCTAGGCTCTTGAGAGAAAGGGTTTATAAATTAAGTTAATGGCACAACTCCACATTTTTCTAATCGGTACGTGGTGTTGATAGATACCTGGGCTGGAGTCAGAGAACCTCTAGGACGCACTGCAAAATCGCGGAGAGCTGGCAGCTCGCCTTGCTCTCGCCAAAGACCGTCAGGAGCTTGTCCTCCCAGGCGCCCATGCTCTCGTACTCGCTCTCGAGCTCTGTGACCAGCGCCCGTGTCTCAACGACAAAGATCTGCAGCACGCCGAGCGCCGCGAGATCCTGCTCGTTCGTGGCTTTATCGTCTTGAATTTGCTGCTGGTGCCTGTCTACGAACGCATGGATGGGTCGAATGCCGCCAACCAGCCGATTGAACTGGATCTGTAGGTCCAAGAGCTCCAGGTTCACGGCCTTCTGGAGATCTTCTCGATACGAGCGCAGCTTCTCATCCACCTCTGGTAGAAAATCGTTTTGAAAGACCTCGTACTGGTCCTGGAAGACCTCGAAGCTCTTCTTCTTCATGCCATGCTTGTCATAAAACTGTTAATGTTCGAAAATGGTTGGTTAGCAGTGAGTCAGTGAGTCAGTCATACAAATTTAAAGATCCAAAGATGAGAAAATGGTTGGTTGTGAAGCAAAGTTCGTGCGTACCTCTTGCAGCACGCGCAGGAACGAAAAATTCTCAACGAGGTCCCGACAGGCGCGCTTTACGACCTGGATCTTGCTCAGCAGACTCCTGTGCGTCCTTGGAAACTCGAGCTTGTACAAGAACATGTCGATGCGCTCCTGCATGTGCGGCACCTGGAGCATGTGGCAGAAGAACTGCTCGGCCTTGCCGAGCTTTGCAATGGGGCCCTCGAAGCTTTGCAGCAGCGCCCGCTCGTCCTCCGTGGGAAAGAACCGCTGCAGACACGCAAGCAGCTCGGCGCTCACTGTCTTGTCGTTCATAGCTACGATCGCGCCCACGAGCTGCTCGTACTGGTCGTGGATCTTGAAACTCGCGAGCGCGATCGCGAGGTTGTTGGCGCGCTTGAGCTCAATCAGTTGGATGTTCTTGGACTTGCCCCGTGGTGAGGATGGTCGGGACTAATGTGTTTGTGGCAAGAAAGTGGTGGTGGCTGGAGTGTTATAAAACGGTTGGCTGGTAGCGAATCAAGATGACGCAGCTAATACCTTTTGAAAGCTGCCTTCGAACTCGCGGATAGGCGAGTCGAGCGGTTCATTGGCGCTCTTCTTCGGGCTCCTGGCGCGCGGTGACGGCACGAACACTGGTCGGGTCTCTGCAAGGCAACACCAACATATTTTGTTAGCATAGACACAGTCAAATTGAGGATATAGATGACATGTACCATCATGTCGCGTTGGTGAAGAGATGTCGACGGAAAGCTGGAGTCCCGTCCTCGCTTCGAATTTTGACTCGCGCCTAGGCGAAGCTGGTGGTGAGACCACTGGCGTCGCTTCTGGGGCTGGCGATAGCGGTAAAACTTGGTCGGTGTGGCGCCTATGGTGCTGGGCATAGGTGTCAAGCTCACTATTGGCTGTGGCTTGAGGTGGTTGTGCAGGTGAAGGTGTGGGGTCTTCATGGTGAACGACTGGTTCGTAAATGGCTGGTGCTGTTGACTCTTGAGTGTGAGTGGAGCTCACTAGTGCTGATAGTACAGTAGCAGAACCGTTCAGACTGGAGCTGCTCATCTGATTCCTTCGAGCTTCAGCGAGTCGCATGCGGATGATCGAGTCTGGAGACAGCATCGCATCCAGCCCGTTAGACTGACTTATCTGCATGAGCGCTTTTGCTGGCGTTGGTATCAGAGATAGAGCCGTGGGCTGTTCCCATTGGGAGATACCGGTGACTCGGTGGACGTAATATGCGTAGCCGTCCTGCGTGTAGAAGGTCTCCCAGAGCGGATTCATCATTCCTGCTGCTGCTGAGGCAGTCTGTTGGACCTGCTGCTGGTAGCTCTGCTCTGATTGGACTGAGTGGGGTCGAGGACTCTCACTCTCCCAGCCGGTGCGCACCGCTGGAGTATTCATATTCACGTGGCTACGAGACATCGTGAGGTCCACACTGTTTGACCGCCGAGCTCCTTGGGTGTACTGAAGCGGTATGCTGTCACTATGAGAGCCGTCCCATCGTCTCCACTCGGCAGCCTGCTGCTGGTACTGCTGCTGCTGCTGTCGAGGCTGGGGAGAGCCATAGCGCATCTCGTCACTATGACTGCGGTGTCGACCTGCTGGAGCGTGGTGATGATCCGCATGTTGCGGGAGTCTAGAAGCATGAGGGTAAACATGCGACTCGCTGTCTTCGTACTGATGGAGCTCGTGAACAGCTCCTCGCTGGATTGCGTACTGGAATTGCAGCGAGCGACTTTGGTCAAGACCACGATGCTGATGCTGACTGTGATGGTGATGATCGCAGTCCAGTCGTTCTGTGAATGCGCCTCGAGAGCTGTTCACAGGCGAGTAGCTCAAGGATGCCTCTCGCGCCGAGTAGTACATTAATGGTCTCTGCGGCCCTGGCTCAGGATTGAGATAACGTGGCTGCTGGTGTACAGGACGCGAGTTGTTGTAATACCGCACGTCTGGACTTGGCGGTGCGTCTCGTCTTAGACTCTGGTTCCTCAGCAGGGCCTCGCGGACTTGGGCACTCGGCGACAGTGGCAGGCGACTCGTAGCCAGTGAAGCTATGTACTGGTGGTGATGGTCCCTCGATGAGGACGAAGGTGGATCATCATAGCCGCGTCCATACTCTTGAGGACCATCCTGGTCCTCAAATTCGTGGCCCACAATGTACTTTGGTGGTAGAGCAGCTGCGGACTGCAGGTGGGATATTCTCTCATAGCCGCTGTGTTGCAGACTGTGCGAGGCCGCGTACGCCGTGCTGGCGTCCAAGTCCGATCCGTATTCGAGCTCATTATCGTCCAAGTAGAGGCTCTGGCCATGGTCACCGGCCTCATCCTCACCGTCGTCCTCATCCTCAAACTCTAGCTTGCGCTGCCTTAACAACAGCGTGGACGCGGCCTCGTTGCGGCTCGCGGGACTCGCGACCACCTCTCTGGGCTCCTTGGTGTTGGTCAGATAGTACTGCGAGATGAGGAACGCGCTTTGCTGCTGCTTCTCTCGGAGCGCAATGTCGTAGGGCGTCTCATTCTGCGCATTGGCTGAGAAGACGTTGGCCGCACTCTCAAGTAATAGCTTGACGATCGCTTCGTTGCCCGCGAGTGCCGCGTAGTGCAACGCCGTGTCGCCGTCGTGGTCGCCTGCGTTCAGTACCGAGTCCCCACCGACGTCCAACAGGTACGCCACGCAGTCCAAGTGGCCGTGGGCGACCGCACAGTGTAGAGGCGTGCGGCCAAACTCCTCTACGACGCAAATGTCGGCCCCGTGGTGCAATAGCAGCTGGAGACACGCGAGGTCCCCATGGCGTGCAGCCACGTGTAGAGGCGCGTCGTTGTTCGAATCGATGTGGTTCACGATCTCCGAGTCCATGTCGCTCTTGGCGGCCGTCGAGAGTAGAAGCGTGACGCAGTCGGCGTGCGAGCTGTTGACTGCTGCTTGGAGTGCGGTCTCGCCAAACTCTGGGTGCGGATCGTTCTTGGCGCGCCAGGAGAGACAGAGCTCGACCAGCTGCACGTGGCCGAGCCGACAGGCGATCATGAGGATCGTGTCCCCATCACCCGGCTCCAGGAGGTCGATGGGACAGCCGTCCTGCAGGCACGAAGCGACTTCTAGGATGCGGTTCTTGCGGACCAGGTCGAAGATCACGTTGCGCCACGCGGCCAGCTTGGCTTTGCTATTGGTAGTAGAGAATGCTTGGGGCTTGTTGAACTCCTGGGATGTGTGGCTGGAGGAGCGTGGGGACAGGGCAGATGTTCTGTAGCTCTCCATGACGCTGGTGTCCACATCCGTAGAAGAGTGGGCGGACGACTGGGAGAAGAGCAGCTCGCGTAGTGCGCTGACCCAGATCCGCGCCTCTTCTTTACAGGATGCGACGAGGTCGAGCGTCCGCGCCTTGGTGACCAGCGAGAAGCACTTGTCGCGCTCGTGGACGACTGAGGACGAGCTTGCGGACTGCTGCAGCTGGCGCTCAAAGGCCTTGGTGCGGTGGCCCTCGCGCACTTCGGTCACGAGCCGCAGGTCGAGGCTGCGGCTGGCGCTCTTGCGGTCGGTGGTGCTAGCTGTTGGGTCGCACCAAGTGATCTCCAAGCCCACGTGGCCAGAGGTGGATGGGATAACCATCACCCACTGTCGTCGGATCACCGCCGAGCCAATGCTGCGACTATGGTAAGGGACCTTGAAGAGCAGTGCGCCGTTCTTGAGTGCGGCCGGGAGCTCAGGTTGGTTACTTACCGTCGAGTGGTGGTCATAGCCGCAGAGTGATGGTGGCAACTGAAGTCGAGGCACGAGTGTCGTTGCGTGTGATGATGGCGCACTGACAGCGTCGACGATCTTGAGCTGCAGGTGCACGAGTCCCGACGCGGCTTCGTCACCAGCGTCCGCGTCGTCACCACCACCAGTTGAGCTCGTCGTCATGGGCCGGAAGATCGTGTAGTGCTGGTCGTAAAACAGACCGTCGCTGCCATCGTCAACGCCCACAAGCGACACGCTCGCCTCGCCAATCACCACTTTGCTGGAAGTCTTGACTGCGATATGCAGCATTTGTTTGTGTTTCGAGCGCAATGGGGTTGTGAATTGCTGGTTCCATTGCGCGTCGCTGCCGCCTTTCTTGTGCAGCGCCGTCCTCAGAGCCGAGCCGCCACCACTACCCATTGCTGCGTCAGAAGATGACGAGGAAGAGCCATGGGAATCGTACACGCGAAGCTCTAGAAAAGTCGACTGCGTGCCGAATTTCTCGACTTTTGCGAGCGCCGACGCCCCCAGCGCGTTGATCACGAGCAAGAGTGTGTGCGCGTCACTGTGTGCGCCGCCATGGGCCGCTGCTGCGTCTGTGGCGGCCAGCGCGGCCGGGATCTCTTGGAGGCATGGCTGTGCTGATGTTGAAGCTGATTTGGACAATACTGACGTCATTGAAGCGAGGGAAACCGTCGATGTCCGGTACTTTTTGGAGCTGCTCATATTGCTATTGATGACCGGGTTGAGCGTCGCAAAGCCGCCCGCCGAGTCCGAGTCGCTCTCGCACGAGTGGATCACGACCTGCGGGCCGTCGCCATAGTGTGTGTCGTCGTCATCTGCCTGTCGTTGTTGTCTTGCTGCCGCTGCTGTGGCCTCATCCTCAGCTGCACGAACCACTGCTTCGTCATCCGCTGCGTTGTCGATCGCGACGGTGATGCCGGCGCCGTCGTCTTCGTACGGTTCAGCTTCAGCTGCTGGTGCTGGCGCCTCTTGTAGCTCCTCATCTCCGCATGCGGGCGTTGAGATGACGATCTGCGGCGCGTCGTCAGCGCCTTTCCGTCGACGCGAGCGGTGCTGTGGCGTCACGATCGAGACAGCGCCACCCTCGCTTTCGATCGTCGGGAGATACTTGTTGCGCATAGACGACGAGCCTCGTAGCGACGACGCGTCCTTGAGGCGACTGAGCAGTCCGCCGCCGCTGTTACCGCGCTTGGGCTCCTTGAATGTCGACTTCTTCACAACCGTGTAGTGTGAGTTCGCATCCGACTCGGAGTCGTGAAACTCGTCCGAGTCGCTGTCCGAGCCATCATTGTCCGCGTTCGCATCAGCTTTCGAGCTGTTGCCAATGACTGCTGTCGACTGCCCTTCGACGTCTGCGGCCTCATACTTGCTACTGCTGCTGCTCTTGTTGCCGCGAGCCTTGGGCGCTTCCCGGCCACACGTTTCGTCTGCGGTGATGGCGCTGGAGAACGTCACCGCCGCCGCGTCGTCCTTCGGATGCTGGTGCTGCATGGGGATTAAACACGACACCTCGAGCGCATTCACGCCCAGGTAAGCTACGTTGCGTCGCTTTCGCTCACTCAGCCTTGCGTTCTCCCATCCATGCAGCCGCGGACGCGTGCGATTAAATGTTCCCCGTCTATTGTCACCCACGTACGCTATAAAAAGTGAAATGTGCAGAAACGGCCAGCCATCCGTTACGCCACTCTTTTCTAAGGCACAACACAAGCCATCCACGTGAAACGTCCCCATGCATGCAACCGCCATCGCAAAACATTTCATAAAGTCGCCCTCGTGTAAATAGCAGGTTTTCTGATATTTACCCCCCAAGAGATCAGCTCATCATCCTTCCATCGCACGCACTCTCAAGCGGACACGAGCTCAATGCCGTGTCGTCAGTTGAAAGCAAGCAATGCAACAAGAAAAACAAAAGAACTGTCAAAGCAAAGCTCGCCGTCTACTTGTTATCGCTTCTTCTTGTGTCAAAGCGACGCTTGAGAATGAAGGGAAAAATTTAAAATGTATCAGGTACCTCGATGAGAAGGCCATGGTGATACACTTATTCCGAGGATGGCTTGGCGTTTGGGTCGATGAGCTTCTTGAACTCGTCGTACAGGACGAGCACGATGGCACCGCCCGTTCCACGGATCACGTTGGAGCCGGCGCCCTTGAAGAATGCGCCGCTGCCCTCGTTGGCGAGGATCTTACGGGCGCAATCCGCGGTGGACGTGTACAAGATGTCCTTGCGGCCAGCCTGCATCATCATGCGACGACGGATCGTGTCGAATGGGTACGACAGGATGCCGGCGACCGTGGTGACGACCTGGGCGACGGCCCACTTCTGCCACACTGGCGCGTTACGCGGGTCCTTGAGAGCAACGTCACGGAGCGTGTCGTAGCCGCCGAAGAACGCGGCGCGGTACACGATGATACCACCAACCGAGATGCCGAAGCCCTGGTAGAGGCCCTTGGCGCCGTCCGCCTTGTAGATCGTGCTGATGCAGTCCACGAGGCCCTTGTACATGCGGGACTGGCCCTTTCCGACGTCGGCGGCGAGGCGCGTACGCGCAAAGTCGAGTGGGTACACGAAAAGCAGCGAAGTGGCGCCGGCGGCACCGCCCGAGGCGAGGTTGCCGACGAAGAAGCGCCAGAACTGCTCCTTCTTGACGCCGTCGAGGAAGAGCTTCTTGTACTTGTCCTTGAAGGCAAAGTTGAGCGCCTGCGTTGGGAAGTAACGGATGACGTTCGCCAGGTTACCGCGCCAGAACGAGCCGAAGCCCTGGTCCTTAGTCACGCGGACGAAGCAGTCGACAATGCCCTTGTACTGGTCCTCTGGCTTGATCTGCGTCGAGGCAGCCTGCACCTGCAGGAGCAGCTTGACGCGCTCAATTGGGGCGACGACGGTCTTGGAGATACCGCCGGCAACGCCACCGGCCGCGAGGTCGAGGAAGAAGGTCACGGCGCCCGAGTTCTTCTGCTCCGAGGTGGCCATTGGCTTGTAGGCTTGGACGGCGCTCATCTTGGTGACTAAGAGGGATCTGCGGTGGAGCTTGAGCTGAACGGAGAAGAATCCTAAATGCCAGCTTCGGGGCGGGCGAGCGCGGGCGGCCTTGACCAAAGCCCCCTTCGCGCTGTGTGGCTGGGGCAGTTTTGACGTGAGAGGCGTGTTATCAGCCAATCGTGTCCCACTTGTCTGTTTTAAAGGGTTGTAATTGGCTGAAAACACGCACACATCGGTTTCGGAACGAGTGGCTCTCTTTCATCGCACACGCGCTGGCTCGGAAAACAACAGCAAAAGTTGACGAGAGCGGTATAAAGTTTCACAGGGCGAGGGAGTGAACCGGCTGATCACACGACAGATGAGGGGGGAAATGATGGAAATAGGAGTTTCAGACCCGATCGCGACATGGGATTGTGCAGCTTACAAGATGCGAATGCTGCACGATCGCAATGCATTTTGTAGGCGAAGATCGTGGAAAGCGCTTGAGCTAAGAATCATAGCTGCAGCACCTTGCTACCGATATCTATAGCGCCCGCGTCGTCGTCTTCATCCAGGACACGTGGCACTTGATTTCTGCTTTGAAATCGCCTCCTTTCTTTTCCCAACCCTTTTCCCCACCCAGTACGGCTTCACACTCACTAGTTCTCACAGTATATCTATTCCGAAAGGTCATTTTTCACTTATCCATGATGTAAATCAGATTATTCGTAAATTACACAATTAGACCTATATCAAAAAACAGGTTTTTGGAGAGAAACAGCTCTTTTTTTGGCCAAAATGCGCGACGCACGCTTGGTCATCACTTCAATCGTGCGTGGCAGGCAGGATGAATGGAGCTGAGTGAAATGGACGAACGCGTCTTCTCTCGACGTGGATCTCTATCGATTACGCCACGTGTTGCCTGCATGACGCCGCCACCACCACCACCCTCTACACGCCTACACGCATGCGGCGCCATGTGATGCCATGTGATCCATGGAGCCCTCCACCCTGTCTGCACTGCACCATCAGCTCAGCAGCCACGGCCACCCGCGATGCGCAGACACGCCGTGGAGCTCTGAATCGAGAGCAGGTTGAGCGTCGTCGCCCACGCGAGCGCCGCGACGAGCAGCACGAGCGCCGTGACCCCCGCGCACGTGCTCGAGCGGCCGTGGTACTTGAGCTCCTGGGCCGCGAGCTTCTGGTTGGGCAGCAGCAGCAGCGTGGTCAGTCCCAACAGCTGGGCGCCCAGCGCGATGGTCAAGCAGTACGCGACCTGGTGACGCACGTGCGTCGTATCGGAGGCAATGTCGGCGTCCGTCACGTCAAAGTGGCCGTCCACAAAGTTGAAAACGCTCGACGCGAAGGGCGACGCGAGGTTGTGCACGGTCGTGAGCAGACTATACGTCGCGCCCTCGAAGCCGTGCTCGGCGATCTCGACCGTTACGAAGCCTGAGATCATGTGGCGCATGCCGTCCGGAATGACTGCGAGCTGCGGACCGCCCAGATAGAACCACTGGTTGCGCTCGACGTCGAAGGTCACGAGCATGTTGACGCCGTAGTTGACGAGGCTCGTGAACACGGAGCACACGAGCATGAGCGCGCGCCAGCTCGAGTTGAGGTAGTACTTGCGCATGAGCCACGTGGCGCCCACGAAAAGCGACGTGGACACGCAGCTCGAGATGCTGTTGTTGAGCGGCATGACGCCCGCCCAGTACTCCTGGACCGACGCCATGCCGGAGAAGCTGAAGTTGCTCAGGAACGAATTGAGAAAGTGGAACGCCATGAGCTGCCAGATCGCGCGTTGCTTGAAGATGCGCCACATCTCGCGGAACGGATGGCTCAGCAGCGCCGGCGGGAACGGCTCCTCGTCCAGGAAGAAGACCGTGCTGATGCACCCGAGCAGCGTGACGAGGCCGCACGCGAAGAACACGATGTGGTACGGCACGGTCCAGGCGAACGAGCCGCCGTACTCGGCCCCGTTGAAGCAGAGCGCCGCGACCACGCCGGCGCCGAGGTTGGCCCCGTAGCGCGCCATGTAGATCGTCGACTGGGCCGTGCCGCGCACCTCGATGTGCTCGTGCTGCGCGAGCTCGACCATGATGCCGTCGCACGCCACGTCCGAAATCACGTAGCCGATGCACACGAGCATGATGTTGACGAGGTACCGCGCCCCGGCGTGCGGCGCGTGCGGGTTGCCGACCACGCGAGCCGAGGCGTCCCGCGTGCGGTGGATCTCGCCAGCCTTGTAGTACGGCTCCTCGTGCGGACTGTACGCGAGCACCATGAGCGCCACGAAGCAGATCGCCCAGCCGATGAGGATGTACGACTTGCGCCGGTAGCCGCAGATCGGGTAGTGGTCCGAGAGCACGCCGAAGAACGTCTTGTAGGACCACGGCAGCTGGATGACCATGCCCGCGGCGCTCACCTGGTAGCTCTCCATGTTGAGGTACAGCTTGAAGAACGGGTAGATGAGCGACGGGAAGAGTCCGTTGAGAAAGCCGATGCACGAGTAGTTGACCAGCAGCCCAAAGTGCGACGCCTCGTAGAGGTTCACGACCCCCTTGCGCGACGGCAGCAGGTCGGACGACCGCTGCGCGAGGATCTTGCGGATCGCGGCCTGCTCATTCTCGCTCATGCCGCTCTGGTAGAGCTTGTCCGCGTAGTGCGCACTGCCCACGTCGGTCGCCTTGGCGGACGCGGGCGGCTTCTTGCGCGACGGCGGCGGCGTGTCCACTGCAGGTGCAGTTGCCGTCGCTGCTGCTGTGTCAGTGTCGCCAGCATACGATGAGGAGCTCCCCTTCAGCAGCGCATTCTTGGCGCCTCGACTGGATGATGGCATCGTTGAGCGTGGTTGCGTGCGTCGTCTGTGAGCTCTTGGCTACGCTGGAATAAATAATAAGATCTGCTGGGTGGAGTGTTGCTCTGCTCGTGCTGCATTACTGCAGCTGATGGAAGGAAGAGTTGCTCTCGCGACGCTTTGGCGTAAGGGCGCCGTCTTGATGGTTTGATCGCTACAAACAGTCGCGACCCAGAAGTTTTCTTTTTTGTTAGGGGTGTTCTCTGTCTAAAAAAATGACCGAAACCTCGTCCGAACATACTGAGGTTTGTATACTTCGGTCGAAGTCACTGTTTAAGACAGGGTTTTCGAGCATTTTTAAACAGTGACTTCGATCGAAGTATACAAACTTCAGTATATATCGATCAAGCTCACGGTCATTTGTTTGTTTGTTTGTTATCCAAACAGGAAATGAATGTATCTGACAGAAAGCAACATCAAAAAAGCAAAATGCTCCACTCACTGTATGTGATCAACAAGTCGGGCGGGCTGATCTACCAGCAGGACCTGAGCAGCGCGGCGCCCAAGCTCAGCTCGAACGACCACCTACGTCTCGGCTCGACCTTCCACAGCATGCATGCCATCGCCGTGCTGGTGCGTGCGTCCGCAATTTTCTCCCTACTCTCCTTATTTCACACACGCGCTAACCAATTATGGATATGCTATCATGCTGTAATAATAGGGCGCGCCCGTGTCCAGCGGCGGCATCGAGGTGCTGGAGACCGACACGTTCCGTCTGCAATGCTTCCAGACGCCCACGGGCCTCAAGTTCTTCCTTACGGCGGCGCTCGGCACGCTCGAGCTCGACTCTGTCTTGCACACAGTCTACGAACTCTACGTCGACTACGTGCTCAAGGTAAAGCGTTTGTGTATTAGAAATTAATATGAGCGTTTGTATGGACCATGGACATACTGACTTGAGTGTACGCTTATGTGTGTAGAACCCATTCTACGAGCTCGAGATGCCGATCCGCTGCAGCCTCTTCAACGCGGGCCTCAAGACCTTTGTCGACAAGTTCAACTTGGACAGCAGCCGCCGGCGACCGCAGGTCAGCGAGCTCTACTGAGTACAGCCACTCTCCTCTCTTTCTCTCTTTATCGCTATACATTTCTATCCACACAAGGCAAATCGCTGTTTATTAACCCACACGTCATTGTTGAGTATCGTGCTGTTCTTGACCACACTCGTGTCTCTTCTGTACAGGCTGTCCAGCATCATCGCCAGCGCTATCCTCCATATTGAGCACGAGCGCGCCATCCCCGCAGAACTTGTTCTCTTTCCAGCTGCCTTCGTAGAACGCGCTCTTGCTGCTGCTGCTACCAGAACTAGACCCAGAGGATGCGAACGTGAACCGGCCGTGGCCGTGGCACTTGTCGTCCCTCCACTCGCCGTCGTACGCGCTGCCGTTCGCGTACATGCAGACACCGCGGCCGCAGCGCACGCCGCCGACCCACTTGCCCGTGAACTCGTCGCGCGTGCGCGCGTACACACACGCGCCAAAGCCGTTGCGCTTGCCGTTCCGCCAGTCGCCCGTGTACGTCGTGCCGTCCAGCAGCGTCGCGAGTCCGTGGCCACTGCGTCGTCCCAGGTGCCACTGGCCACTGTACGTCTCTCGTGAGTCGGCGTGCTCACTGGCGCCTTCGCCCTCGGGGAGTCCAGTGTCGACGGAAAGCTGCCCCATGTAGCTGCAGAGGCCGTTGCCGTCGTCCAAGCTCGCGATGCGACCGTGTGGCGCCACGCCACCGCTCTCCCAGGTCGCAACCAGCTGCGAACCGTCCGAGTACGTCGTCGTACCGCTTCCGAATTTGTCGCCGTCTCGCCAGTGGCCCTCGTGCTTCACCTCAACTCGCTGCCTGTTGTTATTTGATAGTGACGACTGCGAGACGGACAACTGGTGGATGCCGTACCCGTGGCGCTGGTCGTCCAGCCACTCGCCCACGTACACGTCGCCGTTGGCGTACGTCATGGTGCTCTGGCCACAGTGCCGGTCGTTCACCCAGGCGCCGTCGTACTCGTCGCCGTTCGCGTACTTGCACTTGCCCAGGCCGTGGCGCCAGCTGGTGGCGCTCTGCTGAAGACCCAGGGGTGTCATTTCGCCCACGTACACGTCGCCGTTGTCGTAGCTTTTCGTCTTGATCGGGTTGGCATTCGCGTCATCGTCGTCGATGAGGCCGTCGATCAGCGGCTGGGGCCGCCAGAAGTGCAGTGCGGTCGTGGCATCGATGAATTGGTTGGTGCGCGGGTCGACACCGCCGAAGAGATACAGCGACTGTCCATCACAGGTGGACACACTGGCGTGCCCCATGTAGCTCGTGAAGCCTACGTTCGGCGTTGAGAGTTCACGGATCAAGCCTTTGGCGACATCGAGCAGCACGCAGGAGGTCGTAGAGAGAACTGACGAAAACTCCGAGAAGCCTCCGTAGATGAAGATGACTTCGTGGCCAAGCTGCGCGCGCTTCTCGTCGATTACCTCGAGCGGCATCTCGTCGGTGAACTGCACGATCTTCCCATTGGGCTCCTCCATTGGGAAGACCAGTGACAACGCTGTGAAGCAGCACCTTGCAGTCAGCGCTTTGGAGTCGTCAGGCGATGGCGATAGTGACAGTGTCGACCAGGCATTCGTGACGAGATCCAAGATAAACACGCTCTCGAGCATGGGGCCAGTGCCAGCAGCCTGCTTGCCACCGAGCACGACGATCTGCGAGCCTTCGTTCAGACTCACGGCACTGTGGTACGCGAGCGGTAGTGGACTGTTCCCCGTCGGCGAGACCTGGATCCAGCGCGGTGTGAAGGCACCAAGCGACGATTTGCTGTGGCTTTCCAGGTCTTTAGGTTGAGGTGACGCTGCCTTTTCTAGCACAAGCAGCCAGATATCAGCGATAATCTTGCCCGAGGCATCTATTCCACCTAGCACCAGCACCGCATCGTCATTTGGCTTGTCCTCAGCTGGTGAGTACTTGGCTCGAGCACTCGCGTGCCAGGCGCGCTCGCAGGGGGCTGATATCGTCGCTGTCACGCCATCACCACTGGGATCCTGCGGTACAACTGGAAATCTGAGCTCTCGACAGCTCAGGACATTGTCGGAGAAGCTCAGCTCGTGCATGTCGTTGAAGAACGGACTCCAGCCCTGATTCAAGGCTCCTGAGGCAACTCGCTCGCCTCCGAACGTAAAGACTCGGTCGTGGAGAGTGACGACTGAGTGGCCGATGCGACTCGTGAGCGAACCGTCAATGTCGTAGCTCTGGAGCCACTTATTGGTGTTCAAATCGAACAAATCGAGTCGCGATGTGTCGCTGAACGCCTCAAAGGGCAGCTCTCGTCCGCTCACCAGCACCGCTCTGCACGAAGAAACAGTCCAAGCTCCGTCATTACGCAGTCAAGGCCCACAGTGTCGAAGAGACCAACGTGAGCTTACATGTGGTCGTTGAGCAGGCCAGCACAAGCTCCTGAGAGTCCATAGCTTGGAAGATGTTGTGTCTGCTGCTGGTGATAGCGTGGCTCCAGTTCCCGAGCTGCATGCGCGCCCCATGGGACATACTCTCGCGCCTGTCACAAGATCCCCAACCACACAAGTCGTCAACCTCTATTCATAAGACAGTCAACTGGAGAGCCTCAGATGCCACTTGCATGTAGCGTCTTGAGCTCCTGGGGCTCCACCGCCATGCTTCGTGGGCGTCCAGGAAGTGCGTCTGGTCACGTGTGAAGCTGGGAAGAACCCAACGAACGGTTTCTTCAACTGCTGGTGCAATGCCCCCCACGCGACCCTTTGAAGGATCACATCCCTTCCCCACGGCGTCGCAGACCAGAAGAGCTCAAAGCATAAAGCAAGGCAACTAACTCTGCATCTGAGCTGACGATGATGTATCCAGTGTCACCTCGAAGCATGAGCAGCAGCTACAACGGCCTGATCACAGTGATTCCGTCACCACGAGCCAACCCACTGCCCGCGAGCGGCTCGCGACGCGTTATGCAGTACGACGAGCACATGGTGGACGTGGACGAGCTCGAGCGGCGGCTCACGACGGACCGCAGGACGGGCCTGTCGTCCCAGACAGTCTCCCAGCTCCAGAGCGACAGCCCGCATCTCAATTTGCTGCCCATCGATGCTGAAGTGGGCCACGGTGGGATCCACGAGCTCGTGGGCGTGCTACGCGACGGCAGTTGGATCCACACGCGCGCCGAGAACCTGCTGCCCGGGGATGTCATCGCGCTCAAGGAGGGCCAGTGCGTACCAGCGGATGTGCGACTGGTCGAGTGCCAGGACATGTGGGTCAACCAGAGCGTGTTGCTGGGCAGACGCGAGTCCGAGCCGCGCGTGGCCACGACCAACTCGGTCTTTGACGAGGCTGCGGCCAACGTGCCGTACATGGAGGCGCTCAACGTGGCGTTTTACGGCACGACGGTCACGCGCGGCCAGGGCAAGGCGATCGTGGTCCGCACCGGTGAGGACACGGTGCTGGGCACGATCTCCAGTGCGCTACTGGAGAAGAAGAAAGAGAAGGACAGTGGTGGCAAGCGCGGTGGGGGTGTCCCATTGACTGAGAGCCTTAAGCTCCAGTTCGAGGACGTGTTCTGTCGCCATGACGCGCTGCCGTTGGCGATCACGCGCATCTCAGCGCTCGTCGTGGAGCACTCGGAGGTGGTTAAGCGCACAGTCATCTCGGCCTCGTTTGGCGTCAACCCGACCGTGATCATTGAGCTCGAGGACCTTGTGGTCGCGAATGAAACGAGCTCCGATGAGCTTGAGCGCGAGATCGCGCTGCAGATGATGAGCTACTGCCAGGTGAGCGAGGACGCCGCCGTGTTCACCAAGGCGCTCGCGGCCTGTCGCCACCGGGTCGAGAGCTCAGCGTCCTTCTCTGGAGGACAAGGCGGTGTTTCCAACAGCAGTAGCGACTCACTGACTGCTAATGCAGCCTCAGCGCTAGGTCCCCAGCGAATCCCGTCCTTGCCGACGTCGTCCCCCATTGCCGCGCCCGTGGTGATCGATCCGCTGCGCGACCAGAGCGCGATCCTGCGCTTCTGTGCGCAATTTGGGCTCAACTCGCCGCGCAACGTGAGCGCAGCGAACCGCAAGATGCGCTACTCGACGCTGCTGCACGCACAAATCAGCGGCTGCGAGGTGTACGTGCACTTTGACCAGGAGTGTGGCGCCCACGTGGTTCTACTGCAAGGTCCCGCCCGAGAGATCCTCTCTCGCTGTGGCAAAGTGCGTCGCGATGGGACTTCGAAGATGGTTCCACTCGAGACTGCAGACCTGCAGAAGATCCAGGACATGGTCATGGACTTGGAGGCGCGTAACGAGACAGTCGTGAGCTTTGCTGAGCTGTACCTGGACCCAGAGATCTACCCAGTTGGTGTGGAGTTTGACATTGAGAGCTTCAACTTCCCGACGTCCAACATGTGCTACCTGGGCTCGCTGGGACTCATCGAGAAGCTACAGCCCGAGGTCGTGCTCATGGGCTCCTTTGCACGCGCAGCCGATGTGCGACTGCTGATCGCAACGGTCGACCGTGAGTATCCGGACGACAATGCACCATTCCTTGTTGAAGTGGATGAGGACGATATTGTCCAGGAGGACGAGGACGATATTGACCAGGAGGACGCTGGTGGACGTGTGCGCTGCGTGTGTAAGATCCCCGTGCGACTGCGCGAGGCGTCCACCGGCGAGGTCGTCGACGTGGACGCCTGCGTTTTCCGCAGCAAAGTGCTCTCGGTGTCCAACACGCTCAGCCAGTGGCGCCAGATCCTCTCGCAGCACGCGATTGTGATCTTCGACGGCTGCTCGCCCGCGCAGGTGGACCTCCTCGTGGAGACACTTCAGGAGCTGGGCGAGTGCGTTGGGCTCGTCGCCTCAGGCTCTGCGAACGCGCTCGCAATATTGAACGCCGACGTGGGCTTTGCGATCCCTGCGCAGGAGGTGATCGACCTGAGCGAAGAGGCCGCCGACGTGGTGCTCAGCAGCGCTACGTGCCCGCGCAGCGACGCGATCCGACTCATCGAGGCTACGAAGAAGACCACGCTCTCAGTGACTGCAGGTATGAGAGGCGATGCTAATGGTAATGCGGCTTCTCGTGTCGCGCCGCTGCTCAACGTCGTGAAGGCCAAGGCTCTGGTCGCGAACCTGCTTCGTGAGAGCATCGCTGCGGGCAAGATGCTCGGACTCAACGAGGCGGACCTCAAGGTCTGCTTTGACGCGGCACTCGCAGGTTTGTGCTCAGTTATTTGTTTATGAATCGTGTCATCTTTCTATTGAACCTGATCGACTGACTCGGTGGCTATCTCGCTGTTATGACGAGCTAGAAACCAGTCCAAGGCCACTGGGCAGCAGCTCGACAGTCGTGAGCCCGAGAGGCGTCAACCCAGCGGTGGCGTCCAACCTGGTGTTCCCACCGCTCAGCCCGTCAAAATTCCCACCAAGTGCGTTCCGTAACACGGGGCTGCTGCTCAGTACGGGCGCTAACGTGGCCCACGCGTCCGTCTCGAGTATCTGAGGTCTCCCTATTCTTCGCATTGAAAGCGCTCTTGTATCGCTCTTCCCATCAACTACTACGCTAATCTATTAATCAGCGGTCAATAGAAACAGGAAGTTCAAGGTGGTCTCTTGCACATCACAATAGCTATTGATAGTGACGTTGTGCTCTCATTTATAGCCAGGGGATGACGGGCGAGCTCCCCTTGGTGATCAAGCTTGCCTCGAATGCTCACTTGCTCCTTGTTGATTCATGACCAGGAAGCGGGCGACCTTGAGAGCCTGCTGATATGACCACAAAAGCCGCCGAGCCCAAGTCGTCCGAGTACCAGCAGCCTACGGCAAGCGATGGCATCTCCAAGAAGGCGATAGGATGGAATTCGCTGCTGCACCATCCGAGCCATCATGAGCTTCCTGGAGTCACCGCCCGACCAACCACAGCCCAGGCTGTTGTGTCAGCATCAGGCACCAGCCAAACCCGTCGGAGCAGCAAGGATACGCTACTGTCACTGGCCCAACAACAGCACCCGCCACCTGACAAGGATGAGGCCACCGACGAGCGCGAGGTGCCGAACGAGGCGATCTTCAACACGCAGTTCACGACCGCCGGCCGCAAGTTCCTCACCAAAGTCAAAAAGAACCGCGCGATGCAGGTGGATAGGCGCACCAAGGGCTTCCAGCAGGGCATTGAGCTTCAAACCATCCTCATCGACCCGATAACTAGGCGCCACTACCGTCTGCTGCTCGTGGACCCAGACATGCAGCGCCGCGAAGACCTGGCTGACGGCCTAGAGCAATTCTTCGAAGTGCTCGTAGCACCCGGGAACGAGCGCGCATTGGCGCTCCTGGCCATGTTCAAGGTCGACTTTGTGCTCCTACGTGCGGGTCTTGGCAACGACAACGCGGCCAACTCGAGCCCGGCGCTCGCGTTCTTGCACGAGATCAAGAAGAAGTTTGCGCACACGCCCGTGTCCGTCATGGTGCCGCGTATGGCCGGGAGCCTCAGTCCCAGTGCCAATCATCCCAGTCCAGGTACAAGTGATATGGAGAAATTGCTCCAGCGGCTACTCATCCAGGGAGCTTGTGGCTTTTTTGAGGATGGCCTGCCGGTCCCCGTGTTTGTTGAGCGCTTGGGCAAGCTGTTGCACTCGCTCGTAGTCGCACAGACCGAGCTCACGCAGTGCCACGGCATCTCCCATGGGCAGACAGAGCTGGGCGACGAAGTCGTGCCCATCCAGGCAATCAAGAAGCGCGGCACGGCTGTGAGTCTCATACAAAGACCGGCGACGTGCAAGCCCGACTCAATCACGTACGACCAGCACCGCATGATGCTCGAGCTGAGTCTCAACCAGCGCAAGCGGTGCCTCCTGCAGCGCCAGGCGCTGACCGAGGCGCTCGACAGCCAGCACTCGGTGCTGGGCGTGGAGCTCTCGCTCTCGGTATCCGCATCCACTGGCCACGTCGGCCTTACATCGCCAGCGCCTTCTTCATCGCTAAGGCATTCACTCTCATCTCCAGGCGGTAAAGCCTTTGGATTCACGGCTGAGCGTCGCAACGGCCTCGCGAAAAAAATCCCACCGCTGCCATCGCAGAAGGAGATCAGCAGACGCATCTACGCCAAGCCGCAGGAGATCCAGCAGAAGATCCACAGCCACCTGTACGAGCGCTTCCACGCGGCCAAGCACGACGCGATGCCGCAGGACCCGCTGCTGCATCACTGCATTGCGATTGACCCGCAGACGATCTCCAAGTCGAGCGACAAGAGTCTGCTGGTCGCCAAGGCCTTCCTGCTCTTCGAGGAGCAGCGCTACGAGGAAGCGTTGCTACAGGCGAACCGCGCGATCAAGATGCAGGGCAACAACCTCGTCAAGCTCGCCTACGTGCTGCGCGGCGCGCTCTTCGACATTGGCGGCCAGCACGCGCGCGCTGAGCGTGAGTTCCTCGTCGCACTCGAGCTCGACCCGGGCTTGCACCAGGCGCACTTCAACCTGAGCGTGAGTCTGCTCAAGATGGGCAAGGACACCCAAGCGCTGCAGGAGATCTCGCTCGCGCTACAGAGTGATCCACTGAACGAGCAGTATCTACGCAACAGGGCGCTCATCTATCGGCGCACGGGCAACTTTACCATGGCGCAGAGCGAGTACGCGAAGCTCGAGGCGTTGCCACGCTCAGCTGCGGCCGCGGTACTGACCAAGGCAAACGCGCTCAGTCCCCCGGTTACGGGCTCCTTCGCCAAGGCCGAGTCGTCTGCTGCACTGCTGCTGCTTCAATCGTCGTCCTCCAAAGATGGACGATCTCATAGTTCGTTGAACACCACAAAGGGCGACATGGAGGACGGGCTGTTCGACCATCTCTTTGGGGAACCGACCGAGGACAAGGTCGCTCTCGTGTGTCCACCAAAGGATCGAACGCCCGAAATGGTGGACAATATTGTCGCGCTGCTGCAGACAGTGCTCGTGTTCCAGGATTTCCCAGCGCAGGTGCTCCGACGCGTCGCGGAGCTCATGGAGTACGAGGTCGTGGGCTGCGGCAAGCGGTTCGCGCTGGGCGAGGACCACCCCGAGAGCTTCTACGTCTTACTGCATGGAAAGCTCAGCGTGCGGCGCAAGTTTGGAGACTTTGCGTCTAGCGTGACGACCCACCACCTCGAGAAAGGCATGACGTTTGGATGCACGGGCCACGCCGTGTCGCTCAGCACGCAGCTGATCGCGGACGAGAGCTCCGAGGTGGGCATTCTGTGGCCGGACGCCTACGACCTGTCGATCCGGAGCTTCTGCACCGAGAAGAACAGCGAGATCTTCAAGTTTCTCCAGCAGATGAAGGCTTTTCGACACTTTAGCACGAGCGAACTGGGCCACATCATCGGCATCTCGGAGCGCAAGCGGTTCCGCAAGGGCGAGACGATATTGGCGCAGAACGAGGTCCCCAAGCACCTGTGCATCCTCTGGAAAGGCTCGTGTCTCATGTTTCAGGACTTTAAGAAGCCGCCGCTGTGTAGCGATGGCGATGGTGCGAATGGCTTGGCGAGCAGCAGCGACGACGAGAGTGAGAGTGGTAGGCTGCAGAGAGGAGCGCGTGGTCACAACAAGGCCCAGGAGAAGCGCGTGCTGCCGTTCCACCGGTACATCGCCAAGCCCGACTGGCCGCTGGGCTTTGAGACGAGCGACAGCAAGAAGCTTAAGAGCCGCAAGCAGGCCCGTGGTCGCAGGAATGCGCTGCTCAGTGGCGAGAAGGTTGCCAACTCATCGCAACTGCTCCACTCTATGGCCAGCGGACCGCGTCTGTTGCCAGAGAAGCTCAAACCGGGTGACAAGCACGCGCTTATCTCGACGCTCGTCGCACCGGCGGTCTTTGGCGAGTCGGCGTTTCTGGACCAGGACCATCAGCACTCAAAATGGTATGTTCTCCTGACTTGTCTTCAGGCTAGAGAGCCTTGCTGGTCTTGTGAGTCTGATACTGAGAGCTTGATTTGCCTTGTCTATAGTTCCATTGTGGCCGACTGCATCGTCGAGATGCTGCTCTTCGACCACCTGCGGCTCCAGGAGATGGATCTGGCGACCGAGGTCGTCCGCGAGATTTCGGAGCACGCGCCCAAGTGCCTCAACGAGCGCCAGGTCGTCAAGCGCCAGGCGGAAAAGGTACCATACCTTTGTCATTTAATAGCCTAGATGACCTTATTAGAGAGGCTAAAGCCCATCTCGTGATCTGTAGGAATCCTGGAGCGAGTACAAGAACATACGGCTGCTGGAGGTTTCCAAGTCGCGCTGGCCCGAGGCGAAGGTAAGGCGGTATTGGCACCTGGAACTGGGAGTACAGTATCGTAAAGTACAGTACTGTATAGATTGCTCACATGTTGATCTGTACTGTACTGTAGAAGCACTTGCGTCTGCTTTCGAACGGCTGCAGCATCATGCTCGCGGGCGGACAGCCACAGAACGCGGACCAGTACGAGCAGCTGCAAAGACGACCGACCACCAACCAGGGGGTGTAGTTGCTTTGCGACTGCACTGTACTAAATCAGTACACGCCCATTCGTGATGTACTTGACCGCAGTTATACGAGCGAGCAAGAACGCCTCGAAGCCATTGCATTCGACCATCTGAATCGCCATCGAAATCGACGGCAACTTTGCGATGGCGTCTGGTGAAAAAAGTCCAGAATCCATCAGCTTTTCGGTTCAGCACATGTCAACCCCAGATGATTCGATTCGTGATTCGATTCGTCCACAGACAGATTTGTTGTCTTGAAGTGGCTCAAGATTCACAATTCTCGACTTCTTGTCTTCCAAGTGGAGCGAAGGTGCGGACTTTCCAGGCAACCGATTCCAGTACTGTATTGCACACCGCATATTGGTTGCGTTCCGGCCCCAGGGTCTCAATCTTGTGGCCGCAATCATCGAAGGCCAGGGCTGGTCTGCCCTCCCTTTGTGTGGCTGGCACGCGCCCGCCGCTTCAAGCCCTCGGATCTTTTAGATTTGGAAGCACTCACTCATCACAAAGACAATGGAGACGGCGATCAAGACGGCCCTTTACGGAGAGCAGGCTCAACAGGATGTCATGCGCGAGCGCGTGGCTGTATGAAATGGGAGCGTGACGGGAGAAAGCCTGTATGTGCAATCGCTGTCGCCTGGTTGTGGACTTGGTTATCAAGGTGCTGGAAAAATACACAGTGAGTCAAATGTTGCAAAATACGGTGCGCTGAAATAATGTATCATGGGTCAATGCAAAGGAACATTTCTCTGCTTTTGTGAATGTGCTGTAAAATGTGCTGCGAGTTTACACCTTGGTACGTTTCGAATATCTGGAAATCACCTTGTTTTGTAAAACTGCAAATTTTATAAGGAATGAGTGATTACTATTGGTCTGATTGTGCCACCCACAGTGGACTTGCCTATTTTCGGTACCAACCTTCTAAATTTTGCACGCAGCCGTCTCGAAAATTACCATCACAGTTTGCAAACATTCAACCACCATAATGTATCACAGGCAGGTTTTATAAACTAAAATCTACAAAATACACCGAAACATATTGACAAAAATACGACTATGCGACACGCGGCCGTACAAAGAAAAGGCAGCAGCTCTGTTCTGCTCTCTCTCGCATCCCGCTCATGTGTGTGGTGATGCGATGGCGGCATGAGTGGCCCAGCCTCCGTTCTTTCTGTTGACATCGACAGCAGCAGCAGCGACCGTCCCTACACGCATGTCCACATCCGCATCCGCCGCACTCGAGACAAGCACCACCATCCTCACCAGCATCCCAATTCCAATGCCCGCGCCGCCACGCGCGCCCAGGTTCTCGACCGCGACGAGCCTCGCGGACGACAATGCCTCGGCCTCGGTGCACAAGTTCGACCTGAGCAAGTACAAGGACGGCCGCTACGCGCTCATACCGGCGTCCGCGCGCGACCAGATCCGCTACACAGGCCGCTTCGTGCACCACGGCCCGGCCGCGAAGCGCAAGTCGAAAGTCAACACGGTGCAGTTCGACTGGCCGGGCGTGGCCTTTGAGATCGTCGTGCGCGGCACCAACACGGTTGCGATCCGCCTCAAGGGCGATGGTGCGTATTGCGTTTGTATGGAACTGTTTGCGGGTGTCCTTCTCAGGTTGACTGCCTGACTAAAGCCCGAGACAAGTGGTCAGCACGTCAGTGACCCACTCTCTTGACTCATGGTGGACACGGAATCTTATTTTTCATCCATTCGTTTTTTGTTTTTATTGTCTATTGTGTGATACAATAGGCAATTACTTTAACGTGTTCGTCGACGGCGCGTTCCGCTGCATCCTCAAGGCCTCGATCAACGCCACGTGCTGCGAAGGTGTGTACTTGTTTTGCCTCTTAATCCATCTTAGTGTGAACCCACATAAACTCATCAATTAATGTGTCGTCACGCTACCTTATTAGTCGCCACGGACCTGGACCCCAGCCACGAGTACACGGTGACGGTCACGAAGCGCACCGAGCCCCAGATGCGCGGCGCGCTCTCGACCTTCAAGGTACAGCTACATTGCCATTCATCACCATTCCAGCCAGTTCCAAGGTTACTCTGTGCTAACGTGAGCCTATGCCTATATTAGGTGTGCACGTTCTACGGGTTCATCGTCGAGGCGAGCGCCGACGTGCTGCCGTGCAAGCCCGCGCCGGTGCGCAAGATCGAGTTCATCGGCGACAACGTCACATGTGCGTTCGGCAACGAAGGCAGCTCGTCGGATGTGAAGACCCGCTTCAGCATGAAAGGCCGTATGGAGAACGTCCACAATGGCTACGCGTGCATCCTCGCGCGCATGTTTGGCGCCGAGGCCCACGTGCTGGCGTGGAGCGGCAAGGGCGTGCACAGTAACTCGGCCGACTGGGGGCCCAACATGCCGTCGCTTTGGAAAAACACCATCGCATCTCGTGAAGACGCCTGGGATATGAGTAGCTGGCGGCCGGACGTCGTAATTGTGAACCTCGGCGCGAACGATCTCTTCCCGCCGGCGTCACTCGAGACCGAGATCGTTGGAGCTTATGCGCTGCTGCTAGCTGAAGTGCGACAGTGTACGTACTGTCAAGAGCCTGTTGGAGCCTATTATTGCAGCACTGTGGTGGCTGACTGACTAACATGACTACTTTGTGCTCTTGTGATATTTATTTATTTAGATCGCCCGGACGCGCACATCTTTTGCGTCGCGTATGATGACAACTGCATGAGCGCGGAGGAGTCGGAGATCAACCGCAGCCACGTGGCGATGCAGCTGCAGGAGATCGTCAAGGTCGCCATGTCGAAGGTCAACAAGCACGACTCGCGCATGCACTATGCATTTATTAAGGTGCGTCCCAAGAAATATCCCAAGAAACAGCTGTCCTCATGGTGTGGACACTTTGCTTGGTGGACCATTTTGTGACTGACACCTAACTGTTTGTATGCGGATGTGTAGATTGACGGCGGCCTGGAGGAGAGTGACTATGCGACGCGGATGCACTACGCCGTGAGCGGCCACTTGAAGATCGCGGGCCTCTTGGCGGAGGATATTTCGCTCAAAACCAAGTGGAAAGTTGAGCGCCGCGCCACGACGACGCCGTACCCGCAGGAGAAAAGCCAGATCCTCATGCCCAAGGACTCGTCCAACTGCACCATCTCCTAGTGAGTGAGGGCGATAGGGCTCTGCCTGCGTGTGGTGAAGGCGCATGGATGGATGAGGTGATGGAAGTGATGGCGAAAAGCAAAGGCAAAATAAACTTTTTGATTATATACATTGAACACAATAACATCTACGCAGATCGAAATGTCTTCCAGTCAAAGATGACGAGTTCTTTGTAGACCGCTAGGCTCGCGTCTTCATCCTTATAGCGCACATCCAGGTTTTCGTGGTTGGAGTCGAGGCTGCGGTAGCTCAAGTTGAGACTTCCGCTGATCCGGATGTTGTTATCAATAAGTAAAAACGAAAAAGTCGGACCAAGGTCCAGACCTTTTGCTCTGTGATTGGCAGATATCAGATATCAGATAAAATGTTCATGTTACCCTGACATACAGTAGAACCCCTCTTATAGTATACCAACCGTTCCGCAAAATAGTATGCGAATATTGGGGTATGAGATTGCCATTTTGCCATACAAATTTCAGTATGTTTGGTATGCACACTTTGTATGGCAAATAACTAATGAATCGAAATCATACAAAAACCAAGTATATTTGTGGTTATCTGAGCGAAGTTTATCAGATAGCAGTGCTGCTGCTTGGAGCACTTGCCTTGAAGTAATCGTGGATCGTTTCCTGCTTCTTGCTGTTGGCAATGTCGTGCCTCAGCTCTCTGCGAATCCTATGGAGAAGCACTGATACATCATCAGATATATCAAGCATTTTGTCTTCACAATACTGCTCGATCGCCAACAGCGACTTGTAAACAGTGTCCGAACGCAACACTTCATGCACGTGATCGAGGTCATCAGCTCGCTCGCTCACTTCGAGTCGTTCGTCTCCATCGCTCGACAGAGGTT
>JAASFY010000031.1:0-60103 GCA_023334035.1 Globisporangium okanoganense | reverse complement strand
CGTCCTGCTTTCTGCCGCGACGACCGAGTGACTTTTCTGTGAATAACGAGAACAGGAATGCGGCCAATCGGGCAGGCGGGCGGGCTGACTGCCTGCCTGTTGTTTGTTTGAGTGACTGAGCTCGCCCGATAAGAACGAGAGGGGGGGATTTCCGGCCACCACCACGTTTGCCGCCGTCCAAAACGGCCGAACTGACTCTGACTGTTTGTTGTGCTGCATAGAGAGAGAGGGGAGAGAGCGAGTGAGTTAAAAACCCGCACGAAAAGCCGATCGACCCATCGAGCCATCGACCAATCGCAAGTCGCGTGGGCAGAAACGGGTCAACATGTTGGACCAGCTGCTGCTTGCAAACGTGTTTGCAAGCAGCAACTCAAATATGTGCTGCTTGCTTGCGTGGCGACGCAGCACCCCACTCACTCACGCAGGGGCTGCTTCACTTTGTTTCTTCCGCTCTCGCAAATGGGCGATCGGTGGCCTTCCGCCCTCGCTACAGTATTTGATCGCAGACCATGCGCCATGTCAATGTGGCGGCATACAAATTTCAAGTAAATCAGCATCATGTCAAAAAAAATTGGTGGCATACAAACTCCAAGTGAATCAGAAAGCTCCTACTTGACGACGAGCGAGCGAGCGTAAAAACGAGGAGCTCAGGATGGCGTGTCGCTCCTCCCGCATCCGACATTTTCTTAACTCGTGGCTAACAACTCCGGCGAGGCGATGTCATCGGCTTTGGCCATTTTTGAACATTTTCGTCACGTCGTGAGCGAAGTAATTTACCTAGCCCTCTCACGAATCTGGCTCTCTGTCAGTAGCCAATCAGTGGCGGGGAGAAAGGCTTCAACAAACAGATGGATCATGGATGGGATGATCTTTTCATAAAAGGTCGACAACCATATCAGCTATTTTACGTAGTAAATACAGGTTTTGAGGAAAGCTTTTTAGCTATTGTATCGATACTTTGCATATTGTAACAAGGTATACCGTCATTAAACAGGCTGAAATAAAACCGTTTACTCACCGAGGAAATCGTGACTGGAAGAGTGACTGCTGGATGGCTCATGCTCATGGAGTTGTCATTCAGCTTGTTGTCAACAAGTTGTTGAGCCTGAACGTTTGGGCCGCTTTGTCAAGCGTTCGCTTCGTCAAGCTTGCTTGCTTGTTTGCCCAGCGCAAAGGTTGCCCAGCAACAGCAACTCTCCGTCTATCGTCGCTCGCTGTGAGTCTGTGAGTCTCTAGTTGAGTACCGGTACCGGTATTGTACGGTATGCCATGAGGACAGACTCGCACAGGATCTTCGCACAACTCGACAGCGCATTTATGATGTCAAAAATGGATACAAACGGGAACCTTCACCTCCCGCAAGTGTGTGTGTTGTGTTGTTTGCTCACTGCGGACATTGCTGAGGGCAAGCAAGGTCCACGAAAGCGACGTCCAAGAAGTTCAGATCAGACCACCGAAGTTCAGACCATCCACATTTCAGCCTGACTTCGCGTGCACCACATAAAACAAGTGCATATTATGTGCACCACGCTAACTTATAAGCAGATAAAGATCGTATTGAGGTCTTCGCAAAAAGTGAAGCCATTTTGCGGCATTCCATTATCATAGTTACGCGTAACTCGAGCAATTGGCGCCGATGAGGAACTCAGACTGGACGAGCGCGTGGTCGGAACAGCCGAAGCCACCGTCGAACGTGTCGGTGATGATCTTGGCCGAGCGCAGGCAGCTCTGCGCGTCGCGGCGCGCGAAGATGTAGTCGAGCTTGTCCCCCGTCGGCTGGCCGCCAAAGGAGCTGCCGATCCACGTTGGACCTCCGGCGCCCGAGGCGATTAGCGTCTCGTAGAGCGGGATGAGCGTGTACCCGCCATTTAACTGCGTGCTGCCGACCAGGTACTGCATCGCGGGCGTGTTGGGCCCCGCGTTGAGGTCGCCTGTGACGAGCACCGTGTCGGTCGGCTTGCAGAACGCCGCGAGGCGCTTGGCGACGAGCAGCGACGACTGCACGTGGCCGTTGGTGCCAATATCGTAGTGCGTGTTGAGAATGCACACGGTGTAGCCCATCTCCTTGTGCTGGAAGCGCGCGAGCACCGCGGTGCGCAGGTACGCCAGGTTCCACGTGTTGGACGGGATGATGTCGGGCGTGTCGCTCTGTCAATGTAGTAGTCAACAAAACAGCACAGTCAGCACAATGACTATACTTCCAGCATGCCGCTGCCACTAAGTAACTTACCAGAGCGAACGTCGAGCCTTCGAGCAGCGCCCAGCGGTCCTTGACGTAGAAGATGCTGTCGCGCTCGTTGGACGCGCAGGCGCCCGCGCACTCGCCCACGCTCGCGTACCCGAGCGTGTCCTGGAAGAACTGTATCTGGTCGGGCGCGCCCTCCTGCGTGCCAATGAAGTCGGGCGTGTACTTGGCAAGCAGCTGCTTGGTGCGCTCCTTGCGCTGCACCCAGCAGCCGCTCGGGCACGGGTCGTTCGCGAGCGTCGTGCGTAAGTTGAAGCTCATCACGCGCATGAGCACGGGCGCCTGTGCCCCCGCGTCCACGGCCGCAAGCGCCATGGCGAGAGTCGAGAGGGCGAGCAGCACGAAGGTCGACTTGGACATCGTTTGTGTGTTGAGATTTGCAAAGTGGTGGTCGATGGCACTTGGGGTGCGAATTGGAGAGTGAGATGCATTTGGGACTGGGGGAAGGAGGACCTCTGGCAGATCGCATGAGTCGAGATCCCATGAGAGTTTGTGGCCAAATGGATGGTCCTATTTCTGATCTCCTCACCCGAAAGAGCTCTCGGAATCTTCTCGTTCGCCATGTTTGCCACCCAAAGGGCGACGTCAGGGTCTCGAGTAGGTAGGTTCTTTACTGGTACTGGAACGCATCAGAGGTCACGATGTACTGAAATAAGCACATCGGAGGTCACTTTTACTGGCGACAGAGTGCGCCAAAACCTACTTTGAACTTTATATCATTTCGAATCTGAGTTGAAATGGAATCTCGCCATCGTGAACAACGCGAATAAATCCAATTGCTGACGCACGAAGGGGTTCGAAACCAGAATTATCCCCTGATTCGTGGAGTGGTCAAGCGGCGGATTAAAAAAACCTCTTCGAATCTGATAATATCTTGACGAGCCGAAGCGGCCTTTAGTCGCCCGTCTGTCCCGCCAGCGCCTCATTCATTTTCTCAAGTCTTCCTCACGCAAGCTGGCGCAGCTCGTCCTTGGTCTTGATCGAGAAGACGCCGTTCGCAAAGTTCATGTTCTCCCTTGAGCACACAATGCCCGCAGCAAGACGCTCCTTGACTGTCATCGTCCCTCTATTACAGAGCGTCGAGTTGTACGCAGACACGACGACCGAGTCCGGTGGCAATGCCCAGAACCACGCGGGCAGCTCTGCGATCTGCGTGTGCTGGAACGAGAGCAACTGGAGCGCACTCACGTCGCCAAAGCTCTCGGGCAGCTTTGTGAGCGGGTTGCGGTCCAGATACACAAACATCCACGCGTGGGCGGCGTCCAGGTCTTCGGGAATGTACGATATGTTGTTGTCCACGAGCGAGAGGTCCGTGAGCGCCATAGATGCCAACACGCGTGGGAATTCCTGGAGACCGCAGTGCTCAAGGTAGAGCATGACGACCGACGGCCACTTGGCCGGGAGGTCCTCTGGGAGCCCGTCCCCTCCGATCACTGTCGCGATGAACTCAATGTCGATGATATTGGGCGCCAAGTTGTACGTGAGGCCCTCGGGGATGCCGTCGGGCAGCTGCGAGCGCTCGAAGAAGACGTTCCCAAGCCGCGGCACGTACGGCAGTGAGAGCGACGCCTGTTGCGTCCACTGAATGAGCGTCACGTTGTAGAACTCGAGGCTCGAGAGCATATTAAACTGTCGGATCTCGCTCGGGACCACCAGTTTCTGACAGTGAGTGATGATCAGCGAGTTGAGTGTGCGCGCGTCCAGCGTGGCGAAGATCTGCTGGATTTCAAGCTCCGTGCCAGAGATCGCATCATTTGCGCAGTTGATTTCGAGTACGGAACACGCACAGTGTGCGGAGAACCACGGGTGCACACGCAGCTTGCAGCCAGAGTTGCACAGCTGGGGGCCCTGGAACACGCCACTGGCGTAGACCGACGTGAGCAGGATGAAGACGCCCGAGAGTGGCATGAGCGTGTGCAGAGCGTGGGCAAAATGGAACGCCTTGTCCTTGCGGGACGAGTCTGCTGGCTTGCGGGGCTTGATAGTGTTGATATCGGTCGACGGGGGGCCTTCTGGCGCTGAAGCTATGTGGCTAGGAGCTACAGCTACGCTCCCAGGCTTTAACGACTGGACAGGAGTCGTCTTACTGGCGACGCCTCGCGGACTGCTGCCGCTGAAGCTCTCAATCGCGTCGACGGTCTCGTGGTGCAGCAGAATCTTGAGGTTACGCAGCCCAAAGAACATGTTGAGGTACGGCAGCAGCGTCGTCACGGCGTCGGTCCAGGAGACGAGGAAGAGCTGCCGAAAGTCCAGGATCGCGTGGATGTACGCCGTGTCCGAATACATAAACTCGGGCGGGAACGAGTAACGATTCTCGACAAAGATTGCCAGGTACGTGAGCGCGATGTGCGTCGGCAGCACGGACGACCAGGCAAAGTCCAGGAAAAGGTCGATGGCCGTGCACAGGAATCGCCTGACGCCCGTCTCGTCACGCTTGAACACATACACGGCAGTGTTGGCGATGCAATTGAGGAAGAGCAACACACCGTAGAGCTGGTTGATCCAGACCGTGCTCACGAGGAAGCTCGATGAGTTCGCCTGGTACGCCTGCGAGGCCACCTCGACGACCTCACGCACGAGTAACACGGCGTCAAAGAGCTGACCGCGGACGCTGATGGCCGCAAAGAGGCCACGTAAAAAGCGAAATGCCAGGCGCGGCTTGTCCAGCCACGGCTTTGCAGGGTTTGTGGCCTTGGGCTTTGGAATTGCTTCGCTGGCTGTAGCAGCATTGCTCTCGAGCTTTCCATAGGCGACGCGACGGTAGTAGAGCGTGAAGAGGATCATCTGGAGTGCGCTGTAGAAGTTGACGGCGCTCACGGTGCTGTAGAGCGCAACGATCCACGTGTAGTTGTCCTGCGGCATGAGCTGCAGCATCTTGACGTAGTAGTCCATCTCGGGCTTCTTAAGGAACTGGTAGACGTACGCGAGCGCGAGCGAGTAGAGCGCGTTCGCGACGTGGAACGTGAGCAGCATGAGCCAGCAGAGACGTGCCGTGCGCGGCCGCAGGTTCATCGACAGGCGACTGGGCCGCTTGCGCTGCGAGATCGCGGCCGCGAAGAGCGTCACGCGCTTGCGCAGCGGCGCGATCACATCGTCTCCGAGCTGCGGCATCGTGTGTCGTAAAAATGTTAATAATGTCATTTTCATGGTGATGAATCGAGTCGTTGCAGCACAATTCTAAAAATAGCAAGCTGCAATTCGGTACAAGTCACACACGCGACACGCTTTGTGGTGGTGGATAGCGGTCGATGGCTAAGGAAGCAGGCACATCTGGTGCTGATATGGATATACAGTAGCTTGATGCCGCTATGAGGTTGAACTCGTATAAAAGTATAAGGGGACCGTAGCTCTATGTGGGGTGTTTGGTGGTCGGCAAAGCAATCACGAAGGGAGCTCTTCGTGATTGCTTCTGCTGCACATTCACTCTTTCCATGATGGGTTCACAATTTGCCAATTAAATCGCTCTGTTCAAAATAACGCAATCATATTCGAGCAACCTTCGTGCAACCTGCACAACCGCCGTGAAACCACATCCACATGGCCATCATCGCCATTTTCGGCATTGGAACGAAGCGCAAAGAGTTCATTTACACGAAGACGATGGGCTTGTTGCACGGACGCAGTATCTTCCTGCGCGGCGTGCGGCGCCTGGGTGTCAGCCAGGCACATCAACAGCAGCTGTCGCCGTTCGCGCACCGCAGCACTTTCCCGCGCACGCTGCTCGCCGGTGGCTCGAAGCGCAAGCTCTCCGCCGCACTCGGCAATGGCGTCATGAGCTTTGCGACGTCGGCGCTCGACGACGACAAGCAGAAGAAGAAGCAACTGCTGGATGCGGACGGCAAGCCGAAAAACACGAGCAAGGAGATCATCAGCTACCTTATGAACCACTTGTGGCCCAGTGAGAAGACTGAGGAGGCCAAGGAGATCAAGAAAAAAGTGGCCATCTCGGCCGGCCTCGTGCTCGTGTCCAAGGCGCTGACGATCCAGGTGCCGTTCCTCTTCAAGGAGCTCGTCGACACGCTGAGTATCACGAGCACGGCGCTTGCGCACTCACCGGAAGTGGCCGTGCCGCTCGCGATTGTGTTGGGGTATGGAGCTGCTCGCTTCAGCGCGAACGCGTCCACTGAGCTCTCGAATGCCGTCTTTGCTAGCGTGGCACAGAAGACGATCCGCAAGGTGGCGATCCGCGTGTTCAACCATCTGCACGCCATGGACCTCAAGTTCCACCTGGACCGCCAGACGGGCGCTTTGTCGCGGACGATCGACCGCGGCTCGCGCTCAATTGACTTTGTGCTGCGCGCGATGGCGTTTCGCGTCGTGCCCACGGCGTTAGAGATCGGTATCGTGAGCGCGATCATGGCGCAGAGCTTTGGATTACCGTACGCCGGCGTAACGATTGGCACGCTAGCGGCATACACGACGTTCACAGTCGTAGTCACGCAATGGCGCGACCAGATCCGTCGCGACATGAACCGCATAGAGAACGAGGCCGCGGGGAAAGTGATCGACTCGCTCATGAACTACGAGACCGTCAAGTATTTCAACAACGAGCGCCACGAGGCCGACCGGTACGACGAGTCGCTCCTGGGCTACCAGAAAGCCGCATTGAAGACCCAGACATCGCTGTCGCTGTTGAACGCCGGCCAGAACGCCATCTTCAGCGTCGGCCTCACTGCGACCATGTACATGGCGACCGAGGGCATCGCGGCTGGCACGCTCACAGTGGGTGACTTGGTGCTAGTTAACGGCCTGCTCTTCCAGCTCTCGATCCCACTCAACTTCATCGGCAGCTTGTACCGCGAAGTGCGCCAGGCGGTCACCGACATGGAGGCCATGTTCGCATTGGGCAACGTGAAACCCGCGATCGCGCAACCCGAGAATGCGCTTACGCTTTCCGGTAAAAACCCAAAATCGATCGAGTTCCAGAATGTCCAGTTCGCGTACCGTCCGGATTTCCCGATTCTCCAGGGCGCGTCGTTTAAGGTATCCCCCGGCAAGACGATCGCGATTGTTGGGACGAGTGGCTCGGGCAAGTCGACCGTGCTGCGTCTGTTGTACCGCTTCTACGACCCGCAGCAGGGCGCGATCCTCATTGACGGCAAGGACGTGCGCGAGATCGGGTTGGACGAGCTGCGCCAGTCGATCGCGATCGTGCCCCAAGACACCGTGCTCTTCAACGACTCGATCTTCTACAACATCAACTACGGCCGTCTCGACGCGACCGAGGAAGAGGTGCTCAACGCCGCGCGCATCTCGCAGATCCACGACTCGATCCAGCGGTTCCCCGACGGATACAACACGAAGGTGGGCGAGCGCGGCCTCAAGCTCTCGGGTGGCGAGAAGCAGCGAGTGTCGATCGCGCGCGCGATCCTCAAGGACGCGCCCATTATCCTCTTTGACGAGGCCACGAGCGCACTCGACTCGGAGACCGAGTCGGAGATCGTGCGCGAGTTCCGCGAGATCGGCACGAACAAGACCGCGATCATCATCGCGCACCGGCTGTCGACGATCCAGGACGCCGACGAGATCATCGTCTTTGACCGCGGCCAGGTGATCCAGCAGGGCACGCACGTGGAGCTCCTGCGCCAGGGGAGCAGCAAGTACGCCGAGATGTGGGCGCGCCAGAACTACCACGGTAACAGTGGGGAAGCGAACGACAATGTCGTGGACGTGTAGATGAGGGAGAAGAAGCGGATAGAGCTATATAGCATAGAGGACGGCCCTGCATGCCTCGTGGTAAACGCATGTACATAGTTGCGACTTGGTTGCATTCATGGCGTTGTTAAAGCAAACTCAAGTTTCCGTGTTGATGATGTTTCGCGCCAACCACGTCAGTGGAGTGAAGGAAACACTATAAAAACCTTTGTATGCATGAAGAAGCTTTTAAAACTAATTATCAATACAATAATAATACTAAATACCTCTTTAAACAATGAAATATTTCATTTCATAATTCACGATTCATTATGCAAGGGAAAACAGTATTGACGTGGTCCACGCCAATGTCCGCGCCAAAAGCGAGGGCGTGTGGCGCGTCGCGCATGCGAAGAAGCGCCAGCGCAGACCGCTCCCTTTCTTTCGTGGGGACGGGCGGCAGACAACTCACAACAGCTGCCAGTGGTCGCGATGGTGCTGAGTCTGAGCATGAGCGGCAGCAGCAGTAGCAGCACCGCCAGCAGCAGCAGTGGGAGCAGCGGTAGCAGCTCCAGTGGCAGCTCGAGCGAGGACGAGCAGCAAATGTCGCCGCTGTCCAGACAAGACGACGGCAGTCGGCCCGAGCCCCCTCTGTCTCCGCCACCACCACCGCCACCTCCATCCACGCCACCGCCTCCTGAGAGCCCGCCGCCTTCGTCAGCCAAATCCAAGGCAAAGGTGTCATCGAGGTTAAGAGCCAAGCCCGCGACGACAGCAAAGGCCAAGAGTGCGCCAGTGAGGAAAGCGCCCGTGAGAAAAGTGCCGGCTTCGAAAGCCAAGCGTCCTGCCACCACCGCTTCGTCTATAGTAACCACAGTAGCAACGGATGAAGAGGGAGCGATAGACAAGCAGCCAAAGGTGAAAGCAGTGCGCAAGCCCGCGCGGAGGAAGCCAGCCGCAACCGCAGCCACAGCCAGCAAACCCGCTGCACCGGGCATGTCGAGAGCCACATTGCAGCGCCGCAAGAGAGCTGCCGCCCTCGCTGCAGCCCAACTCGCATCCGCAGAGGGCGACCACACTGGTGATGACGACGACATGGAGACCGACTCGCTCTACGGGGCCGCGCGCAGCGACAACGACGACGAGCTGTTTCTCGACAATTTCGACGACGACCTTGACGACGAGTACTCGGGCGAGTCGGACGTGTTTGAGGACGACTTTGAGGCGCTTGAGTACTACGAGCTGGCGCGCGAGAGGGCGCTGGGCATCGACGACTGCATGGTCGAGATGAAGAGCACGACGCAGCCTCAGGACACAGCGTTTCCGTACCCACGGTACCTCGCCAAGCTGCCCGAGCTCATCTCGGAGAACTCAGTCTTTGGGAAGGACGTCGTGCAGTACCTTTACTGCAACAATCTCACGGTACTGTCCTGTTACTCTTATGGATTTCGTGATTGCATGGGGAATGGAATGCTAATGGCTAATGGTTGTCTGTGTGTGTTGTTTATTAGTATAATCCTGATCAGCTCGCGGTATTGGAGGCGCGAAATCTGAAACTCGAAACCCAGAAACTGGTTGATGCCAAGCGAATGGCGCAGCTCAAGCAGCAGGAGATCAAGGCGCGCGAACTCCAAAAGTACGGCATTCTATGCTGTTTATTTAACCGATTATTGTGTTGCTGAGAGAGCTGACCTCTAGCTTTTTGCTGTTCTTGTGTCTTGTGGCTGTAGTCTTCGTGAGAACATTGCGCTGGCGATGGCGCCGCCGCTCAAGAAGCAAAGGCTCTCGGAGACGTCGTTCAGAGCGCTGGAGACGGTCAGCAGCGCCCCGTTGCTGCCGCAGCGCTCGACGAACGCAAAGGCGATCGCTGCTGCCAACCGCCGCGCGCGGAAGAAAGCCGCTGCGTTGGCTGCCGCCGCTGCTGCTATAGCCGATGGAACTGCTCCGCCACCGCCGCCACCACCTCCTCCACGAGCCCCATCAGCTCCGAAGAAGAGACCGCCTCGGCCACGCAAGAAGCCTGTGCCAAGCGCTACCACTGGTACTACATTAGGCGAGTCGAATGGCACTGGACATAATAGCGCGAGTTCGAGTGCAACGCCAGTTATTAGGACGCAGACACCGAAGAAGCGGACGCTGTCAAGATCCAAGATCCAAGCGCCCAAGCAGGAGGAACTCAAGGCCGCAGAGGATGCACTAGCAGCGCTCATTGCCAAAACGGAGCAGGCGGAGGCGGCAGCTGACAGGGAATTAGCTGAGAGAGAGCGTCGCCAGGAGGCGAGTTTTTCCGAATCGGAGAACGAAAATGGCGGTTTAAATGGTCGAGAGGACAAGGTGCGAGAGTTACGGAACGCTGAGGCTGAGGACGGCAACGAGAGCTCGTCGTCCACGTCGTCGTCGTCATCGTCCTCGACAACCGGGTCCACGTCGTCCAGCAGTGACGATGAGGAAGACAAAGGCGATGAAATGAGCTAAAATCAACCAAATAGGCCTGCACAAAAGTATTTGCCACCCTGCCCACCATAATTATACAAACAAACGTCTTGACATCCACACACAGTCTCTATCAAATTTGAGCAGTACTTTACTTGCTCTGCTTCTCGGTCCATAGAAATGCCGACTGCTTGCCCAGTTGGAAGAGCTCGTCGAGCATTTTTTCGGACGGGGGCACCACAGACGCCTGCGCCAGCTGGAAGATGCTGTAGGGGAAGTTCGGCACGATAGACGGGCTGATCTCGTAGTCTGGACGCCACAGCATGTGCGCCTGGAACGCGCAGACCTTGATGTATCCAGGAATCTCGGGCACGAGCTGCACGAGGCCGCCGTCCACGTGGAGCTCATTGCCGATCTTGGTCACGCCCTGGCGCCCCAGGTAGAACGGGATGTAGCAGGACGCGATGAGCGCCGTGCCCACGTCCGCGATCGAGTTGAAGTGGTTCCACTGCACGATCTTGCGGTCGGGCCACACGCGCTGCGTCACGATCGTCAGCCGCTCGTTGAGCGGCTCGAGCGCCACGTCGCCAAAATTGTGGTCGAACACGGCGCGCAGCCGCGCCTCGAGCTTCCAGAGCGTACCTTCGTTGCGGCAGAGCGCCGTCATGCGCTTGGCTTCTTCGTGGATCTCCAGCACGTTCACCTCCTTCGCGGCGACAGCCAGCGCAGCGATGGAGCCGCCCGAAGCGCCCGCGACCTTGGACTTCGGCGTGAGCGCGCCGGTTTCGTCGAGCCCCTGCGCGACGCCCAGATGGTACGACGTCAGGAAGCCCGAACCGCTAAAGCTGAAGTTGAACGCTGGTGCTGCGATAGGCTCGGAGACAGACGTGAACGCTCGTAGTGGAGATAGGAAGCTGGGGCGTGTATGGTGAGCACCAGCATAGAGCATGCCGCTCATGTTTCTTCCCTGGCGCAGCAGCGCCATTTTCGTTAATGAGGAGGGATTTATGTGCTGACGTCAGACTGCTAAAAAGTTATTTGTACCGTACAATATAATATCCTGCTATAAATGATCGAATGTTTCTGGTTTCACTGCTTCTATAAACTCTGATTATATATATCCTTTGTAAAGTGATTCAACCATGAAAGTATCGTGTTCTAGAGGGACCTGCTGGTGGGCCATGTGGGCGAAAAGACACTTCAATTTGAAGCTGCTGCCAGTGACGGTCACAGCACGAGACACATTTTTTAAGAGCGAGAAGCCATGTTCTTCTGGGTCAAGTATGGCTTTGGTACGAAGTTTTTCTCTATCGCTATGTGTACATGTATGTATATGGGCTTTCACAAGCTCGCGGTCTAATTGTCCAATTTGCCCACACGCTCGCAGAGACCACGCCCGTGAAGATGTACAACTCGAACGTCTCGTGCGCGATCCTGCTAAGCTTCGTCAAGAACACGTGCATCAAAGACATTGAGGACCACTGCAAGCACAAGCACATCCAACTGGGCATCGAGCTCGACGCGCTGCGCAAGACGCTGCAGCAGCTCACGCGTCGCGAGCTCGCGAGCGCCGGTGGCAGCGGTGGCAACAGCTCCGGCGCGCTCACCACCACGCGCTCGACCGCGTCTTCGACCGAGTCACTTGCCCATCCAGCGAAACTGGCAACTTCATCACGACCTCCGAGTGGCGCGTCACGGCCCACGACACCCGGGACCACGAGAAGCAACGCGAATGGACCTCCACAGGAGGAGCAGAACGAAGAAGTCGCAGCAGCGCTCGCCCAGCAGGAGCTCCTGGAGAAACAGCTCGAGGTCGTAAATATGGCCGCGCGGTACGCAAAAGGTATGAGTGTTGCACTGTTATGAGGAATGGCTACGCAATGGTGGGTTACACTGTGTATCTTGTTGTAGAGCTGGTCGCGGGACTTGCGTGGGTGGACCTGGTGGATCACAACGGAACGCCACTGCACTTGGACCAGGCTGGCTCCGCCAAAGCGAGCACAATTGTGACATTGCGTGAACAGTACTCCGTCGTTGCAATATGTATGAGTCGCTTTGTTTTTCAATGTGGTATGATTATACGCATCGCTAATATGCATGTCTGCTCGTATATGCGTGAACAGACGGAACAGACAATGGCGAGCACCGTGTGACGCCGCTCGTGTTCAAGCTCCAAGCTTAAATACTACTCCGACATCCAATACAGCTCCAAGCCACACTGCAAGGATTGCAGTTCGAGCACAACAGAAAACGAATGGCAAGCCTTTGACAGGAATGATCAAGGCTTCTTGTTCAATTGCTCGAAGAATTAAACAGAGTGCACGACTTCCTTAATATGCATTGCTCGGGCGTCCACAGGTGTGCATGGATGAGGCTAACGGAGAACAAACAGTGAAGAAGAGAGACAAGTTACTTACAAATGGGAATGGTTCACTTGATCCTCGCAATCATCGCCGCCGGTTCAAATCTCCACTGGCTTCTGCTGCGAGGCGAAGTTGTCGTAGTACTCGACGACCTTGTCCCAGTTGGCGACGTTCCAAAACGCCGAGATGTACTCTGGGCGACGGTTCTGGTACTTGAGGTAGTACGCGTGCTCCCACACATCGAGGCCGAGGATCGGGATCATCGACTGGTCGACGCCAGGCATCAACGGGTTGTCCTGGTTCGGGGTCGACGTGATCGCAAGCTTGCCGTCGGCCTTGACACCGAGCCACGCCCAGCCCGATCCGAAGCGGGTCGAGGCGGCGGCGTTGAACTGCGTCTTGAGCTGGTCGAGCGAGCCGAAGTCCTCCTCAATGCGGGTCTTCAGAGCGCCGTGTGGGGCCGTGTTGGTCGTGCCCGGGGCAGTCATGAACGTCCAGAAGAGCCTGCGTATCGCATTTGTTGTATACAGACCAGTTATCGTTAGTGTAGCTCTTTGCAATGCGGAAAAAAAGATCCAAAGATAAAAAAAAGATCACGTACGAGTGGTTGTAGTGGCCGCCGCCGTTGTTACGCACTGGGGCCTCCGTAGCGGACTGCACGACCTCGAGGATCGACTTGCCCTTGAGCGCCGCGCCCTTGTCCTGTTTGCATAACATACGAATCAGCACCCACACACATGTACAGCAACAAAATGAAAATATAATGGAAACGCACCGTGGCGATGTAATTGTTGATGTTGTTGATGTACGCCTGGTGGTGCTTGGTGTGGTGGATGTTCATCGTGTCCGTGTCCACAAACGGCTCGAGCGCGTTGTAGTTGTACGAGAGCTTTGGCAGTTCGAACGACATCTTGTCTTCTTTGGTCTTGGTCTGCTGGAGCTTGAGGCTGGCGGCGCGAATTCGAAAGTGAGCTGCTGCTTGAAGATTGTGTGTGGGGGAAAGATCGATTTCCGATGAAAAGGAAGGTCGGACACGCTATTTAGGGTATTATTGACCAATGAGAGAGCAGTAATTAAGCACGTTGCGCGATGATTAGCTAAAAACTAGCGACATCAATCGAAATCGAAATGGCTGATTATTCAAGTTGGTGAAGCGAATTTGGATTGTGAATCTCCCATCAAAATTCTTCAATGAGTCACCCGTTCAGCGAAATCACCAAGCCGTCGGAGAATAAGAGCATGTGAGTGCGTGTGCATACACCTCAACGCTGTACAGTACACTGGCATGATGCATCTCTTGTGCGACAGGGCTTTCTGCGTGTTGGTTGGTGCAGCCATTCTCACCACTGTTTGCTCAATCTCATCCCTCTTAAATAGTGTGGTGCACCTTATTGATAAGTGACTTTATTTAAGGTGGTACACGTATTATTCGAAAATTCGCCAGAGCCCGCTCACTGTTTTGATTGGTGGACAGTCCAAAAATCGATCTTGGCTGGGTGGTCAAAGGGCATTTGAAGAGCTCCATCGACCCGAGAACATAATGGAGGACACCACCAGCGCCGACGCGTCCATGAACCACGAAATGCAGGACGCCAGCGCCATCAAGCACGAGCACGTAGCTGCTCAGCCACCACTACCCCCTGCACCAGCACCACCGGCTCCACCAGCTGCGTATGCGCCATACAAACCCGTCTCGGACCTGGACGTCGCCGCGCAGTACGCCGAAATGGAGATTCAGTCCGTCGCTGCGCAGTTTGCCGGTGCGAGTGTGACTGGTGCCGCCGCGCAGCCGCCAACAGTCGCTGCTACGAGTGCTAATGCTAATACTGGCAGCGGTGTTGCCAGTGCGAGCGATGACGATGATGAAGATGACGTTGTCGTTGAGTCCTCGAGCGAATCGAGCTCTGATGACGATGACGACGAAGAAGAAGCCGACAGCAACAAGCTGCGCGCCGAGATCGAAGCTGCCATGGAAAAAGAGGAAAACAAGGCGTCGTCGGTGCCGCTCAAGACCGCGAACGAGGTTGCCGCGATCCCAGTGCGCGACCCGGGTGTGGAGCTCACTGCGGATTGCCCCATCGCTCGTTGTGGCACCATCCTGAACGTGAGCGTGCCGGGTCTGATGGTCACGATCAAGTCCGACATGAACGTCAAGCCGCTAGACGAAGGCAGCGTGTTGTGCTTTGAAGACCGCGCTGTGCTCGGCTGCGTGGACGAAATCTTTGGGCCCGTGATGATGCCTATGTACCTCGTGCGCTTCGAGAATGCCGACAAGATGCCCGCCCAGGCGGTGATCAACACAGTCGTGCTCTTCGCCACAGAGCACACGACGTACATCATCCCCGAGAAGATCAAGGACAAGGGCACAGACGCGTCCAACATCTTTGACGAAGAGACCGACGAGGCGCTCTACTCGGACGATGAGGCCGAGGCAGCGGCCAAGCGCCAGAACCGCAAGCGCAACCGCGGCGGCCCAGCAGATCAGCCAGGACAGCACTCTATTGGTGGTGGTGGTGACAATGCTGCAGGCCATGGAGGACGAGACCCCAGCGAGTTCTCTAACAACCGACAGAACGCCAACTTTACCGAGTACCGGCAAGGCTCAGGTGGTAGCAGTTCGTATGGCGGTGGACGTGGTGGCGGACGTGGCGGTGGACGAGGCGGTGGACGAGGCAATACCAGCAGTGGAGACACCGCCTTCAGTCACAATCAGCCATCCCCTGTGCAATTCCAGAGCCAGAGCCACGGTGGCCACACGCATTACACGCAACCAGGGTATGCCGCACCAGCTCCTCCTCAGCACATGGGGTACGCTGGCCAACCGCCGATGGGTTACGCGCCACCACCACCAACAGGGTACCAACCACCACCTCCTCCTCCGATGCAGTACAACCCGATGATGCAGATGAACCCGCACCAGCCACCTCCGCCTCAGCACCCGTACCCTCACCACCTTCAGCAACAACAACAGCAGCAGCACTTCCAGCCTCAACACCTTTACCAGCAGCCGCACATGGCTCAGTACCCACCTCAGGCTCCTCCGATGCCAGGACAGCAGCAATTCTATCAGCCTGGTCCACCACCACCGCAGCAGCAGTACCATGGAGCTCCTCCACCCCAGTACCCACTACAGCCGACTGGTTATTACCCAAACGCTCAGCAGCAACAACAGCCACCACCACCACCGCTTCCGCCAGGCGCCTACGACCACTCACGACAGCCTGGCAACTAGAAGAACCATGTAGATTAGCAGAGAAATGCCGCACTCAATAATATTAAAACCATTGCTGGGCAAACGAGCTTTTTCGCTTTCCAGCATCACCATTAAAACCATGAGACTAGCCAATTTGTTTTTATTTCTTCTTGCTCGTAGGATGAATTTTTGAAAGCACATTGCGCTTCAAGCTACATAACGCTACTTATGGCTGGTTGTGCTTGAATGTTCCTGGTCAGATTGACGTCAGCGTCACGCTGGCAACGTAGCCATTCTTCATCACCTGCACACAAGTCACAAATATTTCATCAGTAAAATGTATTTCTTGATATCCAAGGCTCAACGACTTCACTGAGAGTCATCACGACGAACCTCAAAGATGCAGCCAGGCGTTGGGCTGTAGCACAAGCTCGAGCCGAACGGGTGCAACCCGAGGCCGTTGTCATGGATCACTGGACGCAGCTCCGACGTGCCGCCGAGCATCGTCCGGATTTCTTTCCACTACGAATAATAAAAATGAGTTAGATTGCAGTGGCCATCACGCAGAGTTCCATTTCTCCAAAGCTTCATGCAACGTACTGGAGTCTCGGGGGTGATCTCAGAGATGCGGTGTTTCTTAATTCCAGACTTTTGCAGGATGGGCGACGTCTGGAAGCACAGGCGGAAGTTGCACTTGTGGTACGAACCAAAGTCGGGATGTCTACGGAAATTAAACCAGCAATTAATTCATCAGATTTCTACATAGATCCATAGCCCAGAGCGCCCAGCTCGAGTATTAATATACGCACCCAAGCGCATTCGTCTTCATGATCACCTTCGAGACCGTGTGCAGCGAACTGTAGAGAATGTCGATGCCCAAGTGCGGATAATTGTGAAAATACTCCCCAATCACCCCACCTGCAACGCTCGCACTGTGGTATTTTTTTAGCATATTCACACATACAAGGCAGACGATTAAAAATTCTGATAATGTAATTGATAAACACGACCTGGTCACGATGAACCACGTACCCGTCGTTGGGATCTTCAGACTTTCGAAATACGGACACTGGTTGTCCAATTTCACTAATTACTTCCTACGATTTTTTAGACAAACAGTCCAAATTTGAGCAATGTCAGCATTTGCCAAAGCAATAGCTGGTCGGTTTTCACTCACCTGGGGTGACCAGCCGAGCTCTATTCTCTGCTTCCGCCCTGTAAACGAGAGCGAAGTCGCACCCTCGCTCATTTCCACCTCCACTGTCTCAAAATAGTGTCTTTGTAGCAACAACACACAAAAATTGACAGAGCTCACAATGTCAGAACACAACTCACAATATGGGTTGAATCCCAAACAAATAGACGTCAAGAGCGTACTTCTTCACAGGCTGGGGCGTGCCTGGCGAGCGGTAGTTTCCGCCCACAAACACCAGGAAGCCTGTCGCTGCGGGCGTCGCTCCATTCTGGAGATATAGCAAATAAACAACTTCAGACACATTTTCATTGCACCGCTGAAATGAAAAAATATTTATGAACGTACTGGGAATTCCATGGGCAGCTCCGTGTCGCTCTGGTACAAGTGGCGGTACTCCTCTGGGATTGGGAATTTGACACAGCCGCCTTCGTATCCCAAGAAATAACTCTACGAGAAGAATTCCCGTACACCAGTTAATCAAATAAATTAGCAAGGGATAATTACAAAACAAAAAAATAGTTGAACACCTTCTCTGCTGCTTCATAGTGGCCTGGAAACGTGGGTCCAAAGAGCTGTAAACGAAGAAAAATAGCGATAGAGCGCCGTTAGGAAGAGTTAAAAAGAGTCGTGCATATAGCCAGAACGCACGCAACGTACGTTGTAGACCGACATGAACGTGGCGGCAACGTCGCCGCCAAAGATTACGACGCGTCCGTACTTGAGCGCAATGCGATTCACGTCGTAGAACTCGATCACAGTCAGCACTTGGCGCACGGGGTCAAACTTCAGCTGTTACCGGTATAAACAAAAGGAATAGTATACCATCAGCACCAGCGCCGCTTGATTACAGAAAACACACAAGCTTACTCTGAAGCCGTCCTCGGCCGAGTCGATCGTCAGGTCGCTCTTGTAGAGGTCCGCGGCGTCATAAAGAATCTCGAACGGTCGCACGGGCATGCGGCCCTGTGACAGATTGCCCATACAGTATGATAACAAGATGGAGGGTGAGCGAGCCTCACAAGCGCACTAATAAAGAAAAATTACGTGGTTACAAGACACACCTTAAGCGCGTGCAGCGCCTCAGCGATGCTGGCACCCAGGCGGAAGGGCCCCACGCCCACGCCCAGCTCGATAGTCCACACCTCGCGCATCATTTCCGGCTGTTGTTGTTATTGACCTTGTTGAGGATGGATTCTCAGATCGCTTGTTTGACAGGAAATGTTGCTTGCTATTGGTGCTGTCGCAGCAAGAAAACGTTGGGCTCACCTTCGCGCGACATTCTATATCAGCGGTTCGGGCTGCCTTTTTTCGTCTAAAATTAGGGTAATGTTAGTTACACCACACTTTTTTTAACCGCACCACACACCATACCCACTTTTGAAAAACTTCCTCGGCTTGGGGTTTATACCAAGCCCGCTCGGCTTAGGGTTTTTGCAAACTCGCTCGGCTTTAGGGATTACCAGTAGATGTACTCGCTTGGCGTTAGAGTTTTGGTGCTCCTGTACAGGGGTTTGGATAAAATGTACAGGGATATATTTTGTCATGATGTTCCAAAAGTGGGTATGGTGTGGTGCGAGTAGAAAAATGTGGTGTATTTTTAAATACACCACAATTTTTTCTAAAATTAATCTTAAAAAAGACCACTCGATTTGGCCAATGCGAGACAGAATAATTTAAACGATTTACATACAAAATCAAGTGAATTCGTTTATAATTTGAAGTCAAATTGGCTCTTCGCTAACTTGGACTGACCAACTTGACTGAATCTCTTCTTGCAAAGGCAGTACAGTATTCTCGGGACGAGGAGAGAGACACGACGGACACGAGCGAGCACCAGCATCCGCGCCGCCGTCTGTGCGCATCCATCCAGGTATTAGTAAGTACAACAGCAGATCCCCATACACAAGCGCGTTGTCCATGGTGGCGACTCGATTTCTCGCACTCGCACTCATAGCCGCCGCCGCAGGCTGGCGCACGGCCGAAGGTAAACAAGAAATAGTTCTTTTTTTAAATGCCATGACGGTGGACAATAACGACACTCACCCCATCTCTTCTGTATGGATATCAACGCAAACCCAACAGGCGTGAAGTCGTGTGCCGAGTGCACGGGCACGACGTGCATTCTCGAAGACACGGCCACCAAGTTCTCGGCCGGCAGCTCGCAGCTCGCGTTCAAGCTCTGCAACTACGCGGCCACGGCGGCGTCCAAGCTCGAGTTTAGTCTCAAGGTGCCGCTGGCGTGCGACACGAAAGGCGTGCTCGTGCCCAAGCTCAAGGAGCTCGCGGCCAACGGCACGTGTAATGGCGCCGAGTGCCCCATGACCGCGACGCTCGAAGGCCCGATCGACTGGGCCATCGTGATGCGCAGCGGCGCCGAGCTAAACGCCATCATGGCGACGTTTAAGAGCGGCGGCAACGCTGAGATCGTGACGATCGCGACGGGACAGGACATTGGCGGCGCTGCTATGGAGCAGCTGAACGCGTCGGTGGCCAACATCTCCGTGTGCGCGAGCACCGTCGCATTCTCAGCACTGCGATTGTCGCAGGTGGATGGCTGCAACACGGCGGACATTTGTCGCGGCAAGACGGGCGACACGGCGTGCTCGATCACAGTCAAGCAGGGTCTGCCGATCACCGGCGTGACGTGTACGAACGACAAGTGCGCGGGCAAAATCGCGCTCTCGGGCGCGTTGAGTTGCGACGCGTCCAGTGGAGACTCGAACGCGATGATCGTCGCGATCAAGGTCGGCAGCAGCGCCATGTCCAACTACCAGAGCGTGGGCAAGCTCACAGCGCCAGTGTCTGCGATCACGGACGTATCGGATCTTGAAGCCGGCAGCGCGGAGTTCACAGTCAGCACAGACTCGTCCTGTCCGTCGTCGGCTGTCCAGGTGAACGTGTCGAGTGCGGACGGGGCCGCGGCAGCGTCTGTGGCGAGCGTCAACTCGACCAACGGCTCGATTTCCGTGACGCTCTCGGCGCCGCTCGCCACGACGCTGGATGGCAAGAAGCTCCAGTTCACGCTCACGCAGTGCAGCGTCGCCTCGCCATCCTTCTCAAGTATCGTTGGCGACGATGACTCGGACAGCAACAGTGCCAGTGGCTCAACCGACAGCGCAGACGGGAACGCCGGAGCTACTGGAGGTGGAGCCGGTGGGATGAGCAGCACGGGCATGGGCAACGTATCGACGCAGGAGACGAACGTCTCGACGGGTCTCTCGGGCGGCCTCATCGTCGGCATTGCCGTCGGAGTCGTCGCGCTCCTGGGCTTCACGTTCGAGTGCTGGTATCACAAACGGCGGCAGGTGCCGTCGCAACCATCGAACAACAGCGATGTGCCCGTCACGAGCAGCTACGGGCAGAACGCCATTTGATGAGCTCGCAGAATACAAAGACGACTGGCTATACGACATGTGAACCGTGCTGATGAACGGGGAAATAGGACAACAACGAGGGCGAATGAATTGCATAGTATCAACCCCGGGAGGCGAGTAATAAGAAGGTACATCCCCAGTTTGTATATGCGCGTCCTGTTCTCATCTCGCATTGTCATAGCCAAAGTTCCTGTACCGCTGGGCTTATTTGAGCTTGCGCTCCTCCCGGATCCTGGTCGAGCGCAGTAGTGCGAGCTCCTTCTTCATCGCGTAGCGCTTGGGCGCCGAGAGCGCGTGGTTCTCCAGCTCCCCCTCCAGTTCCATGATCTGGTCGGTCAGCACAACCAAGTTCTCGCGAATCGAGTCCTTGTCGGGATTGCCCAAGGGCACATTGTTTACTGGCTCGGCTTTGGTGGCGGCGTACTGGGTCTTGTACGTTGTTGGTGCTGAGCCACCACCACCTGACGCAGCATACATTGTCGCAGATTTGAATGAGTTGACCAGAGCTGATGACGCCTTGAGCGCCGCTCGCTCGTCGTCCTGGTTGCACCCTCGCGCCGAAGCCGGCGATGGTGGGGGCAACACAGCATTTGGGGGAAACTTGTTCTTGAGGTACGTCAAGATCTCCATGCTGCCCTTGGCGATCACGCCTCCTCGTACAGTCTTCTGTGGATTGCCGTTCATGTAGATCGCGCGCAGTTGTTGACAGAGTCCCAGCTCACAGGGCACTTGCGTGAGGTTGTTGTTCTCAAACGAGAGCGACGCGAGCTGTGGCACGAGGTAAATTTCCCCCAACGAGCGTAGCTTGTTGTCGGAAATGCTAATCACGCTCACTTTCGTAAGCTCCCACCACGGAAATCGGTCGAGCGCGTCGATCTTGTTGAACGAGAGCAGCAAAGTCTCCATAGACTGCAGGTGTCGGATGCCCATCGGCATTTGCGTGAGGGCATTGTTGCGCAAGTCGAGCTCCTTGAGGGACTCACTTAATGCGCAGCCTCTTGATAGAAATTGGTTGATGGCGTCGTGCGAGAGTTGGTTCTTGCGCAAACGTAGCAGCTGCATGCTCCTCAGCTGGGCGACTGACGGCTCGATGCTCTGCAAATTGTTCTCCTCAACCGTCAGAGTCTGCAACAAAACCAAAGACCACAAGAGTTTAGCTCAGCTTAGGCACATCGAAGACAATGTCCATATAAAATAGGTCCCAGACTCATGAATTTCCTTACCATTAGAGCGGAGAGCTCGCCGATTTCCGCTGGAAGGTGCGTCAGGCGATTCTTTGACAGGTTCAAGTGCATCAGAGTGGATGCAAAGCTGTACTCCTGGCCCACAAGCTCACTTGGGATTTCCACGACACCTTTGTCTGAGAAATCCAGAGTTCCTGACGCCGCGGCATCGCGGAAGAGATAGTCCATTTTTCCTGCCTTTGGGGCCACGGAGGACGACCCGGCTTTCGCTCTTGCGAGTTTCTCCTGGTGAAGCTGGAGCTCGTCCACCTCTTCCTCCATGGCGTCAACGCCAGGCGGTGGACCGCCTCTTGTGCGCAGGTATTTCTTGAGCGATTCGCAACCTGCACTCAGTATCGATCTGCGAATTGCTCGTAGCGGGTTGCCGTCGACGATGATGTGATTGAGGTGCTTGAGGTACCCGAGGCCCGGTGGCAGGTCTGAGAGGTCGTTGTTCGCTAGGTCGAGGGTTTTCAATCGGTACAAACACGCGATGTTCGCTGGCAGGTCGCTGAGTTTGTTGTCGCGCACATCCAGTACAGTGATCGAGTCCTTGACGCGCAAGACGGACTCTTCGTTGATACTCGAGAGCGCATTGTAGCCGAGAAAGACCTGGTCGAGTGCCGCGCTCACGGGTAGCACGGGGAAGATCACGAGCCGATTCTGTCTCAGGTCGAGGAACTTGAGCTTTTGCAAAGTTGAGAGGCACTCGGTCATGGATTCGAAGCGGTTCTTTTTGAGATCGAGCATCTGCATGTTGCTCAACCCCGCAAACGACGGTGGGAGACTCGTCAGCTGGTTGGTGTGGGCGGTGAGCGTGTGCAGTTTCTTGAGGTTCCCGATCGCCTCGGGTAGTCTCGCCAGTTGATTCTCTTCGATACGGAGGATCTCCAAGTGTGAGAGCTTGCTGATTGACTGTGGTAGAGCTGAGAGCTTGTTGGATGCTAACCCGAGCTCTTTCAGGTTCACGAGAGCGCCAAAGTGCTCCGAGAGATCGCGCTGCAGCTGGTTGCTATTGGAATGTTAAATTTTGGTGAGATCAGTCCTATTGCAACTCAACAAAGTCATAATCAAAGTACCCACTGGCTTAAGTCGAGGTATGTGAGCCCCGTGAGCTCGAAGAAGCCGTCGGGGAGGCCCTGAAGCGCGTTCTGGCAGAGCTTGATTGAAGTGACAGTGGTCAGCCCTGCTATGTCATCCGACAGCGATGGGATAGCATTGTGACTCATGTCGATCTTGACTAAATCCACGCACTCCCACTTCTTCTCATCCTATGGTAAGATGCATGTTAACGAAGAGATCGTTTAGCATTCACCACCATGCTGAGTGACCGTATGTATGCATAGCGTACCTTGTCCATGTGGTCTTCCAAGTGGTAGGCTTCAGGGGGAAACTCGGTCATGCTTCTCGCTGGAAGACTCAGGAAACCGGACCTGCGCGCCTCTCGCAGCGCCCGCGCTCTTTGATCCCGCGCTGGCGCGAGCACCACATCCTGTCGACGCATCAGCGTCCTTGTCGCTTCACTTGGGCGCACTTGTGGATCTGCAAACAGACGGGCATATAAAGTCGTTGAAGGGCCGCTCGCGACGCTTGATATCGGATGGATACAAACAAGCACGCGATAATCTGTCACATGAAATTCAGTCTAAGCGATACACATATTCAAAATCAAAAGCTTCACACACGAGGACGAATGAGTCGCAAACCGGACTCTCTCTTTCTATGGCTGGATTGTGCGGAGAAAGCGGATCTTCTGGGAGCGCACCATCGCCAGCTCCTTCTTCAACGCAAAGCGCTTCGCTGCGGTCAATGCGAAATCCTCCAAGTTGCTCTCGAGCGCGAGGATCTTCTTGTTGAGGTTGTCCAGCAATTGGTTGTTCGCGGACGCACTCTCGTCTGCTAACTCGTCTTGCACCTGGTTCGATGGTGAAGCTGCAGTTGCACTGCCAGGTTGAGTGGCATTCGTTCGAACGCGCTTCTTCTCCATTGGGCTGTACTCGTCTCGGGTTCTCGCTGAGCTATGGTTGGATGGAGGAGTGTTCTCAGCATCTTGTAAAGACGCGTAATCGTTTGCAGTGTTCGCGGGCGCTACGCGAGGAGCAGTTTGGAGCTCGGGAGGCAATCGGTTGCGCAAGTGTTTGAGAACTGCTTCCGTGCCTTCTTGAATGAGGTTCACTCGAATGCTACGCTGCGGGTTTCCAGCCAGAAGGAGCGCTCGAAGGTTCTCGCATCGTCCAAGCTCCACTGGAATCTGCATGCAACACTATCTTAGAACCTGCCTTATTATAACCATCACCAAGGACCAAGCTGCTAACATACCTGGCGCAAGTTGTTGTTCTCGAGCGAGAGAGAAGTCAGCATCGTCGCATCGTAAACTGTTCCCAAGGATTCCAGCTGCATTAGACATACACACCCACGTCAGAACAGATGTCGATAAACTTTACCATTTCAAGTCTCGCACAGAGTTCGCAACCACTTACCTGATTGCCCGACAGGGTCAGAATCGAGAGCCGTTGCATGGACGACCACGGAAACCCTTCCAACGAGTGCATTCGGTTGAACGACAGCATCAGCGTGTCCAAACACTTGAGCACCGTCAGTCGCTTGGGCACACTGGTCAGCACATTGTTCCCCAGATCCAGCTCTTTCAACGAACCGCAGATTCCAGCCTGGCTGGTGGAAGAGATCATTGCGTCGATTGCTTCGGACTTGAGGAGGTTCTTGCGCAGGCGAAGATGCTGAAGCTGGGCGAGATTCGAGATGGACGGGTGAATCTCCGTCAGCGCGCATTCCTCAGCGATGAGCGACTGAAGCGCAGCGAGCTCTCCAATCTCCTTCGGCAAGATTCCGATCTTGTTCTTCGACAAATTCAGCTGCACCAATGTCGCAGCAAAGTTGAATTTCCCATGGCCTTGAAGATGCGGCGGCAGCGACATCAGCCCCATGCCCACAAGCTGCAGCGAACCCGATGACGCTGCGTCGCGGAAAATGTATTCATGCTGGGATGAAATTTGCTCAGCCGAAGCCAAGGCACCAAGCACCAGTCCATTTTGTTGCTGCTTGTCTCGTAGCGCGAATTCGTCGAATTCTTCTTCCAAGGCATCAACACCCACAGGAGGTCCGCCACGAGTACGCAGATACTTCTTCAGCACTTCGGAGCCACCAGAGATCACGGCTCGACGAATCGTTCGAAGTGGATTTCCTTCCACCATTAAGTGGTGGAGATCCTTCAGGTACCCGATCCCGGCAGGAAGCTCGTTCAGGTCGTTGTTCGTCATATCCAGGGTCTTGAGTCGATACAGATGAGCGATTTTCTCCGGAAGCGCACGAAGACGGTTCTCTCGGATATCCAACACCGTGATCGTATCTTTTAGGCGCAAGATCGAAGCTTCGGATATTGTCTGCAGCGCATTAAAGCCGAGCAAAACCTGGTCGAGTGCGGACTTCTCTGGCAGCTCTGGGAATACTTGCAGCTTGTTTTGGTGGAGGTCGAGGAATCGAAGAGCCTTCAGGTTTACAAGAGCGTCACCAGCAGACACGATGTTGTTTTTGTGAAGATCAAGCGTCGACAGGTTGGCTAGTAGACCAAGTGACGATGGGAGCGCTGCGATCTGATTTGAGTGGGCGGTCAAGGTGTGAAGTCGATGAAGACTTCCTGAAAATGGTAACAATGGCGATACAAATATAAAAAATGAATCAGTGAGCAAGCACGCCTATGGGATAACCTTAGAGATATCATCGTATGCAATCAGCAAGAACGTACCAATCGACGATGGCAACACACGCAGCTCGTTGTTTTCGACCTTCAGCACCTCCAAATTCACCAAACGCTGGATTGATTCTGGCAGCTGCATAAGCTTGTTTCCATCGAGCGCGAGTTCCTTCAGGTTGATCAGCTGCCCCAGACTTTCAGAGAGCTGACCTTCCAGAATATTGCTAGAGATCGCACAGCAAAAAGCATTCGTGTCACATTAGTGTCGGCGGATTCAATGCAAGCACAGTAATGTTAGTTACAGTAATCAACTCACTTGCTAAGATCCAGCGACGTGAGCTTGGTCAAATCCCAGAAGGTCTCCGGTAACTGGCGAAGCTGATTGTGACGGATCTTGAACGAGCTTACGTACACGAGCTCCTGGATATCAATCGGCAGCTCGTTGATTTCATTGTAGCTACAGCAAAGTCACGGCAATAACAAGCGTTAGTTCGCTTTCAAATAAGTATGCGTGTTCTGACGACAGCCTCACCTCAAGTCCACTTTCTGAAGCACCGCGCATTCCCAACTGCGTTCGTCCTGTAGTCATCATACCATTCACAAAGAACACGCGCATAAAGAGCCTCATCGTCAATACAATACACTTGATAAGATAGCATGTGTGGTCACTAAGTCGTGGCTTTGCGAATTCCGCACCTCGTCAGCCAGCTCATGCAGACGCAGGATTTCTTTCGGGAACTCCTGCATGCTGCGCGTCGAGAGGTTGAGCTGCCCCGTCTGTCTTGCGATGCGATACGCACGCGCGTTTGGGTTGTTGCTGCTGTTGGCGGCACTCTTGCCGTTATTTGCGCCATGGAGGCGTCTCGCGTCGCGCAGGCTCAGGCGCGGCTTGCTATCCATGCTCACGCGCTTGCTTGACCTGTCTGTTTTGCTTTGTCACGCTCTTTTTGAATGTTGACGAGCGGCGCGTGAAGAATGATGGTAGATTTGCACTTTTGAAATGTAGAGCGCTCCACAATTCAAAGTGGGGCATACTATAGAACGGCCAGATGAATGATCGTGAATGAATCGTCGGGCAACACACATTCTGCACTGCAACTTCAATCTTGCGTGCGGAATTCGCGATGCCGACCGCGATGCCGACCGCGCTGCAGAACGATGCCGAGATGACGCCCAAGCTGGTGCCCAAGCGCATGAACTACGACACGAGTACGTCGTCGCGCATGAGCGTGCTGCTGCCGCGACCCAAGCGCAGGAAGGTGCAGTACTTTGTGGCGCGCGAGTCCGGCGAGCTGTTTCGCGAGTGGGTGCAGCGCAACCTGGAAGATTCGCTCGGATGCTACCTCATCGACGTTGGGATGGCGCTACTAGCTTTGTTTGTCGTCGTCTTCAATGCGTACGTGTACTGGAATGGCGTGCTCGGCGTCATTGCGCTGTGGATGAAAGGTATGTATGCTTGTAGATTAGGTGTACACCGGTGGAGTTGATCATAAGTAGTCGACTGCATACTTACCCCAGCCTCTTTTCTCTCTCTGTAGGCGTGGACTTTACAATCAACCTCCTCTTCACGCTTGAGTACGTGCAGACCGTCATGTGACCTATGAACTTGATTTTTGGGACTAAATGTGATTTCGCGTCGTTTCTAATTTCCACGCTTGCAGATACATGATCCGCCTGTACGCCGCCTTCGATCGTGTGGATTACGCGCGCACATTGCATTCTGCGGCAGAGCTTGCCGTGCTTTTCCCGTCGTGGCTACACTGGATCGCCGAACGACACATGGTCGACTATTCCTTGGACACCGACGTCGTCAAGATGTCAATTATTCTGCGGTCGCTGCGCGTGCTGCGGCTCTTCCGGTTTCTTGAATTCGCAAGGTCGTCATTGCAACATCAGCTGCTTGCAGTACTGCTCACGATCATCTGCATCGTAATTTCGACAGCAGGCATCCTGCAGGTTTTTGAAACATGCTTCTCCGAGTGCTTCGAGGACGCGATATCGTGCAAGTGCCAGAATCTCACGTACCTCGACTTGATCTACTTCGTGGTCGTGAGCATCTCGACTCTTGGATACGGCGATATTGCGCCCGTGTCGACCGATGGCAAGTTCCTCATCTCATTCGTCATTCTGCTGACGTTTATCGTTGTGCCGATCCAGATCAGCCGCATGTCAAAGATCATCTCGTCGCACACGGACTATTCCTCGTCGTACACCGAAGCGAAGCAGCACCCGCACGTGGTCATCACTGGCCACATCGACGTCGAGATGCTGTCGGTCTTCTTTGGCGAGTTTTTTCACCCGAGCAACCTGAACTGGAACGAGAAAATTGTGATTTTGAATCCAAGCCCGCCGGCAGTTGAAGTCAAGAAAATGCTGAACACACACGAGAGCAAAGTCAAGTATATCGTCGGCTCCCCCATGCTCGATGAAGATCTGGACCGCGCTATGCTGCACAAAGCGAGCGCATGCTACGTCTTGGTGAACCGAAACGCGACTCGATCCCAGCATGCAGACCAATGCAGTGCTTTGATCACGATTGCGTTGCGTCGCGGTAATCCGACGTGCCCGATTTACGCCCAAGTGATTAATGCTGAAAATGCAGGAACGATTCTGAAGATGGGTGCAAGCGATGTCATGGTCGCCGGGCTGATGAAGTTTTCGATTTTGGGGCGAAGTTGCGAGATGTGCGGACTTCCAACGTTGTTGCTGAATCTCCTGGCTCAGTGTCATGGCGACCTCGACACGCGCGTGTCACCAATTCAGTGGCAGAAGTTCTACCTGCATGGATTCATGCACGGCGTCTTTGTGGTCGACATCCCACGAACATTCTCCGGCTTGTCCTTCGGTGATTTAATCAAGTTCTTGTACGAGAAGACTCCAGTTGTGCCTCTAGCTTTGCTGACCGAAGATGGAGTCCAATTCCCGGATATGGAGTTCAAGTTGGGAGCTACAGCGGATCCGAATCTGTGCTGCAAGGTGTACGCGATCGCAAAAGGACTGACTGCAGTGGAGCAGGTGTTGCAGATTCCGCCAGAACAGATTCTATCCTACCGCAAGAACACCAGGCGCAAAGCGAAATCAGTGGTCGACTTATACGGCAACGAAGTGGTGAAGAAGAACAGCAAACCAGCCCTTGGGACTGAGTTTGAGAAAATCCGACACAGCTTGATCGCATCGTACAAAACCCCAGAGAAGCGCGATTCGTACGACGATTGTCCAGACTACGTCGAGTTCACAAGCGCCGGTGTGCCTCCCGACATCACGAAGCACATCATTGTGTGTGGATTTCCGACTGACACGTACCAGTTTCTGAAAACGATTCGCGAAGCGCCGGTGATGGACGAAAAGCTGGGCTCGCCACCTGTGGTCTTCCTCGCTTCAGCAGTGATCGACGAATACGAGTTTGCAAAGATCCGGCAGTTTCCAGACGTTTATTTCGTGATGGGATCGCCTGTCAACTTTGCCGACCTCAAGAAAACCCGCATTGACGTCGCGATGTCAGTCTTGATTTTGACGCAAACGACCGAATCGCCGTACTCGGATCCAAACATGATCGACGCAGATGCAATCACAACGCTGCGATACATCGTGGAGATTAGTCAAAAGTCGAGCATGCCGAACCTCGTGGTCGAATTGGACAAGTCGACGAACGTGAAATTGCTCAGTTCGCTAACAAATGATCACCTCGGCATCGCTCTTTTCAAGGCACAGCACACCATCAATCAGCAGATCTCTTATCGAACGCCACGACGTGCCAGCACCCGCCGAGACTCGTTCTGGGGCGGCTTGGACGAGTCAGCTAATGGTGAGCAAGACGCATCGCTTGTCTTGGAGGAGTACATCGCGTCAGGTAAGCTCGAAATATGTGTGTTCCGCTCCTGATCTCGTTTTCACCGGCTAACCACATTTGTTCTGTGCTATTCTTCCAGGGCGAGTGTATATGAACTCCATCGTCGACTCGCTGATGAGCGAGTGCTATCGAAAGCCGTGGATCATCCAGTTCTTCAACGTTCTCATCAACGGTAGCTACGATGACCCAGAGTACGTTGCTTGCTGTCAATCCCTTTCCTGAATTGTTTTTCCAGTCGACTTGGTGAATTCGGACAATCGTTCATGTCGTGTTTGCTCACATTGTTGTTAGGAAGCGGCGCTTGTTCCAGCTCGAGGCGCCCAGCGAGCTCATTGCCACCAAATACTCCACTTGCTTCCGCAAGTTTCTCGAAATGGTACGACTACTTCGATTTGCGTGCTCCATCCGAATCCAGCTTCAAATTTGATCAACTTTGTGTCTTTGGCAGACGAACTGCACCGCAATCGGAATCTGGCGCCCGGCGCGCGGAGTGGTCCTGCCACATCCATGTGTGCTCGTCAATCCGCCACCAGAGATGCAGGTGGAGTCTGGCGATCTCTTCTTCTTGGTCGGCAAGCCGTTCACCTCCGCGGAAGCGTCCGAGTTGCTTCAAGCAACTTGAATTCGATAGGTGATTGGCTTAAATTTACGCATAGTGTTTATTTGGCCAAAAACGATAGCGTCGTATGATTGGCCAAAATGTGGACGTCCATTGATCACCAAGAAAGACGAGTCACTGGCATTTTCGCCATCGCAATTGACACACAAGCCAAGAGCAAGCAAGCGACGAGCAGCCATGAGCGCGTTCCGCAACAAGTTCATGTATCCTGCCAAGATCAACTGGTTCCCGGGCCACATGGCCGTCGCGCGCCGGCAGATGCTCGCGCAGCTGGACGCAGTCGACGTGCTCATCGAGGTCCGCGACGCGCGCATCCCGTGGAGCTCGGCGAATCCGATCCTCGAGGAAACGTTTGGCGTGTCCAAGCCACGCCTGATCGTCTTTAACAAGAGCGATCTCGCCAACGCCAACATGCAAAAGCGGATCGAAGAGCAGTGCGAGAAGAAGAAGACGCAGTGCCTCTTTACGTCGGTAACTAAAGGCCGCAAGATCCAGTCGATCCTGCAGTGGTGCAACGCTCACAGCGCCGCGCAGTTCAAGAAGACGGCCGGCACGATGGTCATGGTGGTCGGGATTCCGAACGTCGGTAAGTCGTCCATCATCAACGAATTCCGGCGTCTGTCGTCCTCCCAGAAGCTCTCGAAGGGCAAGAAGCGAGCGATGGTGGGGCCAACGCCCGGCGTCACGGTCCGCAACGACATCATCAAGGTGAGCACGGACAACTTTTTCATGAAGCCATTTAATGACGCTAAATCCCTGACCTCCTGGTTTATCTTCTGTCGATATGTGTTGTGACGGATGATCTGTTAGGTGAATGACAAGCCCGCTATTTACGTTGTGGACACGCCCGGCGTGATGCTGCCCAACATCCCGTCGGCCGAAACGGGGCTCACACTGGCGCTCACCGGCGCGATCAAGGATACCGTCGTGGGCACCGAGCTCATCGCGGACTATATGCTTTTCAAGCTCAATAACATGCGGAACACGCGATACGTGGAAGCCCTTGGGCTCAAGGAGCCCACTGACGACATTCAGGAGCTCTTTGAGTTCGTGTACAAGAAGTGCGGCGCGCTCGGAAAAGAACCAGATGTGCAGAACAAACTGGCAGCCGAGTATCTCTTGACCGAGTTCCGTCGCGGCGCCTTCGGGCAGTTCACGCTCGATTCGATCCTCTCTTCTGTCGTTGTCGCCTCTGCGCCTGGCCCAGTTGAAGTCTCGGAGAATCAAGAGGAGAAAGTGAACTGATGACAGCGATTGCCGACAACATAGAGATCGTTTTCAGCAGAGAAGCAGACGTGTTGAGGTAACCTGGATGCGAATCTGAAAAGTGACGGCTTGGTTTATATAGATAGATTCCAATCCGGCGCTGCTCTGTGGAAGTCGTTTTCGAAGTGGATGTCGCTCACTGGTTCTTGTTCTCTATCAATAGGCTCTCGCTCCACTTTCCAAGCCGCGCATTGGCTGGTCCTCTCAGCATAATGAGGTATCTTTGGCGGGATCTCGTCCGAGGCACGTCGAGTCGTTTCGCGTATTTTCGGCCGCACAGCCGCACAGCCAGCCCGCCGTTTTGTCCAACAAGGCGGCTGCGAGCGAGCCTGACCTTGTGCGGCAATGGAGCCCCACCCTGCACAGAAGCCCAATGCGTGGCTGGGCGATCTATCTATACTTGGCAGAAGCGCGGCTTTAACGGGAGGAAACAATCTGAGCAGCGATTGAGCGAGCCAGCGAGCATTCTCCGGGACACACTCTCGCTCGCGCGAGCGGATGATTCCATTCCCAGTTTTCCGTACGGGCCATACGAGGATGAACGACGCGCCCACACGGATGTCCAAAGTAATCCCGAAATCGTTGGCTATCCCGAAGCAGGCGAGCGAAGTGGACCTGGCGCTCAGCAGCAACACGAGCGCCAACGCTGCGGCGGGCATCAAGCATGGATCAGGGCTCGGGATCTCGCCGCGCAAGACCAAGATGCACGTGATGGGGACGAGCATGCAGGACCTCAAGATGAACTTCTTCCGCACCAAGAGCCACATGGCCGACCCGCAGATCCGCAAGAAAGAAGACATTGGGATCTCGGTCGTCTCGCTGCGCTTCACGAACGAGGAGATGGAGGAGCGCTTCGTGGTCTCGCGGTGCGCCAAGTACCACACGCGCCTGAAATTCGGCGCAGGCTTCACCGCGTTCTTCATTCCGCTGCTCGTGATCATGCAGGTGAGCTTCAAGGCCAAGGATAACAAGGAGAAGTGGACCCAGTTCCCGCTCGTCATGATCTTCCCAGGTACGCTATCCGTTAGCTTTCCCAATGACGATCACGTGTGTTAACTAACCTGGTTGTCGCATGTGTCTGTAGGTATCGTGATGTGCATGGGGCTACTGGTGATCTTTTTCCACGCGTTCTTCCAGAGCCGCACAAATATGTTGTCGGTGGTCTGCTTGATCGGGCAGATCAGCGCCTTGCTGGACACCACGGCCGCGGGCACGTCGGTGAGCGAGCGCAACGTCTGGGTGCAGTTCATCTTCTCACTGGGGATCACGAGTTCCACGGGACTGACGTTCCTCCAGTCCTTCGGGGTGCTCACGTCCTCGAGTATCTTCTTTATCATCCTCGCGTGGTATCGCTTCGCCACGGCGGTCGTGACGGAGGCCATCAGTTCGCCTGGGACGCTGAGCGCTGCGGTCATCCTGTACTCGATCCTGCTCGCGTTCCTGTCGTGGAACTGGGAGTACGAAGAGCGCCGCGACTTTGTACTGACCGAGCGACTCGCCCAGGAGAACGTGATGGTGCAGATGACCATGGAGATGACGGGCTGGTTCAGCGGTGGCGTGAACCAGAACCAGTCAAACGACATGACTGGCGCGGGCATTCTCAGCGCGAACTGCCACATTGACCCCAAGGACGTGCTTGTGAAGGAGGAGCTCGGCCAGGGCACATTCGGCATCGTGTACGCTGCGAGCTGGAAGGAGACGCGCGTGGCAGTCAAGAAGATTACGCTGCAGGGCGACACCAAGTCGATCATCACGAGCTTCGGCTCGGAGGCGAGCGTCATGGCCCAGCTGCGCCACCCAAACGTCGTGATGTTCATGGGCGTCATGGTGCACCCTGAGTTTGTCGGCCTCGTCATGGAGCTATGCCCCAAGGGCAGCGTGTACACTGTGATCCACAGCGACGAGTTCAAGATCGACTGGTCGCTGTTGCTGCGCATGATGGTCGACGCGTCACGCGGCATGCACTTTCTGCACTCGAGCAACCCGCCGATCCTCCATCGCGACCTCAAGTCCGTGAATCTGCTCATCGACGCGGACTGGCGTTGCAAAGTATCGGACTTTGGTCTCTCCAAGCTCAAGGCCTTCCGAGGTGAAGACGGCGAGAACCCCGCGGCCGTGAACCGCGCGTTCATTGGGTCGAGCATCTGGATCGCGCCCGAGGTGTTCAAAGGACAGGACCACACGGAGAAGTCGGACGTGTACAGCTTTGGCGTGATCCTCTTTGAAGCGTTGAGTAACTCGATCCCGTACAATAGCATCTCGGTCGACGCCGTACCGTTCGTCGTCCAGGCGGGAAAGCGCCCAACGGATTTCCACAACCTCGAGGTCCCACAGAGCCTCGAGCTTCAGGAGCTCTACAACCTCATGACTCGGTGCTGGAGTGCCGAGGAGAACGTGCGCCCGTCGTTCTCGATCGTGATCTCAACGCTGCAGAACATCCTGACCAAGCACGTGGGCGACGAGAAGTGGGAGGACCACATCATCTACCCGGATCGCAAGCTCGTGAACGCGCGCACGATGAGCGCCGAGGACGATGGGCTCTCGATTAAGGAGGAGGACCTGATCGTCGAGGCCGCGATCGGCCGCGGCGTCTTTGGCGTCGTGTACAAAGGCAGCTACTTTGGCACCCCGGTGGCGATCAAGAAGCTACACACGAGCTCCGTGCCGAAGAATACGCTCGCCGAGTTCGACAAGGAGTGCAACATCATGAAGGGGCTTCACCACCCGAACATCGTGCTCTTCATGGGCTCGTGCTCCAAGCCACCAACCCTGCTGCTCGTGACAGAGCTGCTCGCAAACGGGAGCTTCTTTGACATTTACCACAAGCTGCCACGGCCCGAGCCACTGCAGCAGCTGCGCCTGGCGTACAACATCGCGTTCGACATGTCCAAGGGGCTCGCGTACCTGCACAACCACAATCCGATCGTGATCCACCGGGACCTCAAGTCGCAGAACATCCTGCTCGACGACAAGATGCGCACCAAGATCGCGGACTTTGGGCTCTCCAAGTTCCGCGACGTGGGCAAGACCATGTCGATCTGCGGCAGCCCGCTCTGGGTGGCCCCCGAGGTGCTCCGCGGCGAGAAGTACGGCTGCCCGTGCGACGTGTACAGCTTCTCGATCATCGTCTGGGAGGCCCTCGCCTGGGGCGAACCGTACCCGGACCTGGGCTCGAGCGACATTATGAACGGCGTGGCGTGCGGCAACCTGCGGCCGAGCGTGCCCGATGGGACTCCGGGCCCGCTGGCGCACCTGCTCGAGGAGTGCTGGATGAAGAAGCAGGACCAGCGCCCGACGTTCAACGAGATCGTGCCGCGCCTCGAAGCCATGGGCAAGGACTTTGCGCGATAGGTCTTTGCTCATAACCATCACTTACATTAGGAGATAGGAAAGAACCACCCTCGACAACACGTTGGCCTCGTTTGCATATCACTCTCTGTTGTGTGTTGCTGTTATACGCTCAAGCCTGTCTCTTCATCTGCTACAGTTCCAGTATCGTCGCCTAAGCGCATGTGAAAGACGCGGTAGTGGTGGTTGAGCGACTTGATCGTGTGCAGTCGGTGGGCGCTCGCGAGCGCGCCGTCGGTCGCGTTGAGCTTTGCGAACACCACGCGGCGCGCGCGGCTGTGGATGAGCGCCATCGCGCACATCACACACGGCTCGCGGTCCACGTATACGTCGTAGCCCGTGCAGAGGTACGACTCGTCTTCTTCTTCGTTTATAGTGGCAGCTGAGCCTTCATCGCGCTCGCACTTCTGCTTCTTTAAGGACGGCTCGTTGCGATGCTGGTCCCGCTCAGCAACGCCGTCGATCGCGATCATCACCGGGTGGAAGATCGACTGGAACGTGTACGACGCGCGCTCTTTATGAGCAAATGAATCTGCGATCACCGCATTGCGCTGCGGGTCGACGATGACGCAGCCGTATGCGCAGCAGAACGGTAGGTTGCCTAACTGGTCAGCACTATGCGCACTGCTAAACTGCTGAGCGACCGCCAGTGCTGTCTGCAGATGCGCAGCCATGAGCTGCGCTTCGGCGTCTTCGATGGGCTTGACTTGGGCCTCGGGAGCCACGCTCGCGTGGAAGATGAGTGGCCACGCGTGCGTGTGGTTGTCAAAGGCCTCGCGCGTCTTTGGCGCGTGCTTGAGCACGTACACGCTGGAAACTCTCGCCTGAAAGAACTGCGCCATCTCGCCTGCCTTTGCATTGAGCAGCTCATTGTCTTCTGCGTGCTGTTCGTCGTCGCCAAAGGGCGCGACGAGTGCCACGAGTGTGCTCTTGTGCTCCGGGTGCTTCTTCATGCGCTTGAGGTGCGCGAAACCCATGTCCACGAGGGACTGGGAGTGCATCGCGAGGTACTTCATGACCGCCGAGCCGTGCTGCGCGGGAAACTCGAGCGCGTGGAAGCGCTGCTGCGCGTCGGCGTCCTCAGCGGCATCGCCGCCGAGCGCCACGATCTCTTCCAGTCGCTCTGTCATTTTTTTGATTTGGGCACTTTTGACAGTCATAACGGATTTATAGTATCTTTATAAGAGCAAGATACAGATATAAATAGAAGCACGCACCGATAAAACGGTTATAAGAACGAATAGCTCCCAATCATTGATTGGACGTTACGCTTCAAGATGGCTTATTGTGCCTCCATGACCAAGTGGTCTGAGCAAATCGCGAATGCTTGTTTGATGGCCCAACGCTGTGGATGCCCGAGATCGCGCACAAGTGCATTGCCTTACAGGTCGCTCAAAGAATGTCGGAAGAGCGAAATCTGGATTTGTCACTATTGAAAACTGTTTGCACATGTTTGTTTGATGGAGGTGAGTCCACTCGTTGAGCCAGGCTCGCGGCCACAGCGCTCTTTTCGAACACGTATCGACTGGAGCATGATGTTGCCTGAACCGAAGCCCAGCAGCGTCAGCTTGGGCTCGACAATCGTGTAAATGAGACCTGGGGACAGCCTCAGGGCTCGCCAAGGTGTGAGAAAATGTAGTAGCACACTCTATATTCATCAGTGGTTGAGCAGCTATAGCAAGCATCACTGTGTCTTGCGCACGTACAGGTCGCGGTAGCGGCCGTAGCGACGGTCCCAGACCGTGAAGCCCACGGCCGAGAGGAAGACGGTCGCAAGCGAGAAGAGCACGAGCGCCTCGAACTGGCGCGGGTCGTGGAAGACGATGCCCAGGCACTGGATCACAATGTAGAAGCACTGGTACGTCGCGGTATGCATGGCATTGATCGCACCGCGGCGATGCGGCTCGATCCACTCCTGCATGATCTGCGTCTCGGCGAGGTCGGCGCTCCAGAGCCACACGCGCGAGGCGACCATGCAGCCCAGCATGACGTAGTCGGACGTCCGCGACTCGCCTGCGACCACGAACGCGATGAGTACGGGGACGAGGCAGAGCCAGAAAAGCCAGACGCTTACGACCGCGACCCGCTCGACGCGGCCGCCCAGCAGTCTGCGGATCGCGGGGAAGATGAACGTGCCCACGAGTCCAAAGATCGCGCCAGCGCCGCGACTCAAGCCCAGGATTGAGTCTGGTATGCCGCGCCACTTGAGGTACGCCGTGTTGAGCGCGCCGCTGTTGAGGATCGTCATGTAGAGCGCGCAGAACGCAAAGCTGAGCAGGAACACTGGGTGGTGGGCGTAGTCGCGCCACATCATGGCGTAGTGCTCGAAATTGGTGGTGGTGCTCTGTTGTTTGGTGTCACTGGGCTGCTCGTGTTGTTCCTTGACAGCGAGCGTTGGACTGAGGTCGTAGATGTCTCTAGTCATGAAGTATTCGAGCGGGGTCGAAAGCAGATTCCAGATGCCGACCACGGCCGCGCCCGTCATCGCGCGCGTGGTGGGCTCGTCGCCGGCAAAGTCCATGATGATGCCGAAGACCATGGGCGCGAGGATCTTGCAGCTCAGGTCGATGCGCCGCATCGTCGTGTTGAGATGCGCGAGCGCGTTCGAGTCGTCCCCTGCGAGCACGACCACCCAGTCGCGCTCAATCGCGAGCGTCTGGGCGTCGTTGAGCACTTGGCCGACGCCGCCGCACATGAGCGTGACGCCAAAGAGCGCCAGCAGCGTAGGCGTCCACTCAGGTTTGTGGACGCCGTCGGCGTTCGTGACGAGCAGGATGAGCCCGAGCACCACGGCGCTGAGCACGACCACGAAGTTCTCGAGCACGATCGCGAACTTCATAACGTGCCAGCGGTTCGCCGCGTCCAAGTACTTGCCCACGGACGGAATCGCGAAGACGCACGTCGTGTACATGGCGAGCGCGAACGTGGCGCTCGGCAGCAGCGTGTCGACAAACACTTCCATGAACAGGATCGGGATTGCAAACTGCCACATGTTGTCGCCCTAATATACGAATGGAGACATGGTGGTGATGAGTCATTTACTACGCAAGCGTGGAGAGCGATAGAGGAGAATTGAGTAGCTCACCCAGGAAGAGAGGAAGTGGCTCACATACAGATACATGAGCACGCGCTTGGGTGGCGTATCGGCGGCGTTCGCCCCAGTCTCACTGCATCCATGCAGCAATCACATATCTCTTATAAGCGACCCATAGTGAATGCATAAGAGGCTTGCAACACAACTCACAGCAGACGCGTGCGCTCGTCAAGGTGACTGTGGTGGTGGTCCAGCCATGCTGTGTAAAGCGCTGCGAGAACCGGTACGAGCGTCATGGTGCCGATGATCAGCATCACGATGTTGCTCGCGCCGCTCAGTATACATGCATTGTCCACACCCGCCAGACATACTGTATACACAAAGCACCAGTTAGCTCATGGATGGATACAATAATACCATTGGAAAAAGCTGTATGCGGATTGCAATGCTGCCTCACCTGCGCCGTCGAGCGTGAGCAGCGTACACACGATTGCAGTCACGAGGCACACGAACACTGTCGCCTCCATGGTGGTGTGCTACGAGTGAGAGCGTGGCGTCGAGCGTGAGCACCGCACCACAAGTTGACAAATGCTCAAATGAGCTACTGAGATTCATTCAGGTCGGTTGCCTCTCATCTCACCTTTGAAATTCGATCATGCTGCAATTTTATATTTAGAGGTTTATGTTACAACTCGCAAATTTGCTCGTTGAAAAACAGAACAGTCGATGGCACGAGTGCAATTGTGAATTCCAGATGGTGACGGAAGATGACGGAAGATGACGTTACTGTATTGCAAAGTGAAACCCCATGCAGTTGGTGCCAAAGGATTACTGTCCGTTGTCATTGCTGTCCCGTTGTGAGTGATGGTTCTTTCGTGCATGCTTTCTCAGCCAATTGATCCAAATCCCCACTCATCATGCTTCTGTCTGAAGCTGCAACACCAGCTGCACACGCCAGCCCGTTCTATTCAACAATATCCGGATACGAGTTGCCAGTGGGCTGAGCTGGGCTGGGCTGGGCTAGCTGGGGTGGGGGCTCATCCAGCGGGACAAAGTTTCTGCAACTCAGGCGCCAGATTCACAGTCAATCGAGCCTTCAATTTTCATTCTCGATGAGCTTGACCGGCGACCTGAGACTCTCTCAAGCAGCTCGGTTGGCACGTTGATTTTTCAGCAACCTCATGACATGACGGTTGCCATTTACGAGCCAGAGCCTCGGCTCAGGCAGGGTCAAACGAATGTACCCACCCACCTCCACTCCAAGCAATGGAGCAACGCGGAGAAAAAAGTGTCTTTTCATCGAAGAAGCGCCTGTCAAATCCTATTCCGGCTTCACTTCATATTGACTTTGTTTCCCCATCGTCGGAAGAACGAAATCGCAAATACGGGCTCGATATTGTATCCATAATACATGTATGAAGATATAGAGAAAATGATCGCTTTGCACTAACGCACCCCCTCGTTCTCTCATTCGATCACCTGCTAGCGCTCCTACACTATTGCGCTCGGCTCGACGCGGTCGAGCTCGTCGCTGTCCTCGTACCCGGGCTTGCCCGTGACCAGTGACGGCGGTGCCGTCATCTTGCGATACTGCAGCAGCACGGGGTACATCTTGTCGATCGCCTGGTTCAAGTGGCTCGAGTCGCGCGCGCCGCAGAGCACGATCTTGCCCGAGACGAAGATCAGCAGCGTCAGCTTGGGCTCAACGAGCTTGTAAATAAGTCCTGGGAACAGCTCAGGCTCGTACTGTTTGTGTGAAGGAGCATACAACATACAAAAATGAGGCTCTGTCCAACATTCGCAGCAAACAAAAACACCAGGAGCTGTTGGTTAATTAAGAGGACGTACACTGCAGAAGCGCGCGTGGTCGTTCAGCAGCCCTTCTAACCGGATCGGGAAGCGGATGTCGCACGTGCCCATGACGTTGCGCACTTTGAATTCTGTAAAGCGCGCAGGAAAATTCAATTTCTATCAAAGCATCACAAAAATACAGCAAAGTTTCGCATTAAAGAATTTGCTATAAGGCCAAACTCGGATGCTAATAGAAAATACAAGTGCGTACCTGTATGACGCGCGTGAATTTGCGCGCGGCTAGCCTGCAGCTTTCCTCGCTCGTACCGCCTGTGATCACAATCTGAAATAGCAAACACACACAAATATTAATAATTTGGAGACTTTAGAGCACTGCGGAGGTTTGTGTATATAGCTCTCCACATTTTTAATCCGCACCTTTCCAGAGCCAAAGATCAACGCGGTCGTCTTTGGATCGCGCAGCCGCATGATCACTGCTGAGAAGCGCTGCAATATATATAATCACAAATATCGTATAGATAGGTAGAGAAGTTAGTCACGGCATATTGATAGTCTCCATACAAAAAAATAGCCACAATTAAGCACTCACCTTTGGGTTGTACTCGGCGTTGCGCGCGTGAAGCGCGATGGTCTTGAGCTCCAGCGGCGTCTTCAGGTCCACGGTGCCGACCACGTTCCTGCGCGTTGCACATAGTAATTATTAGGATACATTGTGCTTTGTCTGCGTGCCGCTTAACCAACACAGTAGCGGACTTGATGGCATCGGGGCTACGTACATGATCTTGACTTGCAGGTTGAGCTTGTCCTCCCAGTCGTCGTCCACCTGTATCTCGCGGTCGTCCAGCGTCTGCAGCTCGCGCGCCGGATCCTCCACGATCGCCAGCTGCCGCTCCTTCACAGCGCGCGAGCGCGTCGAGACCGACGAGGAAGGCGCCATTACTTCTTTTTGCGTCTTTTTTTAATGACGCGGTTGAATGGTTCAATCGCAAAGTACGATCTGATTGGTAGAAAATTGGCTGTAGAAAATGTTTGATTGGTGAAAAATATGCATTGGGAGTCGCGATTGGGTGTTAATATTTCGATGAAATCGCCATCTTGACACAGATTTGCTGTTTAGAAGCGCGTGAATATGCATCAATCACTCCGCAGGGCTTCGACGCCGTCTCGAAACGCGTCAACTAAAGTCTTCCCAGTTATCAGAGCATCAACACTCGTGAGAACTCTACTGCACCAATGGACCACGATGACTTCGACATGACGGGCGGTCTCTACTGTAGAGCTTAGCATCTCAGGTTTCGCATGCGTCTCATCGCTGTGATCAACGAATTTGGTGCTCCAGGCACGCGGTTGTACGCCACTCCGAATGGGCAAGTATGAGCTTTTTGCGTTGCATCGCTCAAGCCACGCGCACAGAGTGAGATGATGCGTCGCTGCCTCTGCTACCAATACACACATTCACACACCACCTTGGCAAGACGATGCTGCTTTCACAGTTGGTCTTCGGTGTGGGTGCCGTGCTCTCTTCATTTGGCTGGCGCAAGCACATCGTGGTAGCTCTCGATGCTGTATACTCGGCGCTTAGCCACCAGAGCTGCCCACTCTTCGCCTCGCCACATGCCATGAAGTCGCTCCACGTCAACCAGAAACTCAAGGAGGCTGGTATCACCACCGGCTTCCAGCCACTCAAGACCCCCGAGCCACCTGACCTCGAAGGCGGAGCACTGGGTCCCGGTGGCACACCCAGCCTCCTGAGCTGCCAACACATCGGGTTTATCCTCCAGTACGGCGTCGCAGGCATCGTCTACGGCTCGGTCTACCGCTCGATCTACCTGTTCCTGACGAATTATCTGCGCATGTCGGGCATCGAGACCACGTCCGCCAGCGTGCTCGTCCCGATCCCAGCGACGCTCAAGATGTTCTCGTGACAGACTGCATGCCAATCTTCGGGTTCCGCCGCCGGCCGTATATGGTCTTGGGCTGGGTGCTCGCGTTCAGCATGCTGCTATCATGGCATGCACGCCCATTGGCGAGCCGTACCACCCGGACCGCTCGCTCACGAACGTGGCCGTGTCCAAGCTGGCCCCAGCGTAGGTCGCGACGTTCAACACGGATGCACCGCAGTCCAGGATCAAGTACATCTTCCTCATGGCGCTCGCGTACTTTGGCTGTGTGATCGCAGTCACAGCGCAAGCCTGATAACATTCGAGACACGGTGCAGACGACGATCTCCATGGCGCAAGACGGCTTCATGGTGCTCTCGTCAAGCATGGTGGACTTTGGCATGAACGGCCTCGAGTACGGCGGCTCGTTCGCAGGATCGCTGGGCTTTAATGCGCTCATGAGCAACTGTGCGGGCCTGGTGCTGCTCAACATCTTCGGCGCTCTTGTTCGTCTCGGACACGAAAGTTGCAAGCCGCCAATCAGCGCGCAAGTACTTTGTGACGTTCTTCGAGCTGCTTTCAGAGCGCGTCGTGTACCATATCATCGCATCTGCCGCAATCTGTTCTCGAACGTTGACGTCACGGCGTCGGCGTCAATCCAGAGCGTGTGGGCGCACGTGGAGCCGCTCAACAGCAGCATCACAACGATCCTCGGCCGCGTCATCTCGGTCGTCCCGCTCTACATGCTCAAGACGTACGGGCTCCAGTGGAACTGGCGCCGCACGCTCGTCGTCACACAGGTTTTAGCGGTTGGCATCGACGGCTTCCCCACGTTCTTCACGATCTGGAACGTTTTTCTGATTTGAAGTGAGGTATATGGGATATTTTTTATCGCTAAATGTACCAACATCCATGAACAAATAATCTACTCAAGGCGAGCACAATCTGGAACGTGTACCGCAGCCAGTGGTTCTGACTCGGCGTGCCGCTGCTTGAGAAGCTCCCGAACAGCATGGGCAACCTCATCTCCGGGTACGCCGTGATGGAGATCGTCGGCGTGGGCCACGAGGCTTCAGTGTACGGCTTTATCACGACGGTCGCCATACTCGCGTCCCGTTTCTCCTCGGTGCTCACTAAGAACGATAACACGCACGCAGGTGATGTACGCGCACCTCATCGCGTACGACTTCAAGCTCTTCTCGTGCGTCTTCGTGCTGCTGCTGCCGCGCCAGAAGGCCGAGACGCAGGAGCTCATGCGCGTCGGCGGCAAGAACAAGCTCATGGGCGTGCTCGGGATCCTCGTCTACCTCTTCACGCTCGAGTGGTCCATCTTGACCAACGTGATGACCATGTTCACGAGCACCACGTGCCTCGTCATCGTCGGCGGCATGGGCCGCAAGTGAGGCATCCGTAGAGAGTGGTAGGATGCTCTCACATGGTAATAGAGCTCTTCGTCATTAAGGTTCGCTTGGTCCCCTCGTTCTGCTCAAGAACTATATATTTCCAGAGTTTGAAAAATACATTGACAAAAGGGAAATAATATTATCGACCGACCGGTCAACGGACACAGACCGACCGGTATAACGGTCATCTCGGTTATAAAAAGGAGCAAATCGGTTGTCCAGTCCACCCTCTTTATTTTAAGACCCCGGTGGACTGAGCGTGCGCTCAGCCACGCAATGTCAAGCCAAACAACACCGATCCCGAAGATTATCACTTTTTTAAAGGGGGCGAGTGGTAATTTTCGCTATATATTCCGTGGAGGTTGCAGCTGGGTCATCTGGGGAATCATGAAGAGAAGCGCATAAACTACTGAAGAGCAATGAAGAACAGTGAGTGAGCCATACTAATGAAGAGCCACCGAGATCCAAAATGCACTGGTTTGGTTACTGTTGAAGCCCCAACTCTTCAGAATGCCTACGAGTTTCAGAAGCAAGAAGCACACGAGCCTGTGTCTGACTCAAAGCTGATCTAGAATCACCGCTGAATGCTTCGCCTGTGATCTTGTGGCTGACAGGTGATGCCACTGGAGTGATGGCCGACGCCACTCTCAGTTGCATCCATCACGTGGCTCCATGAACTTGACTTCTTCCAGCAGCAGCTGATAACATTTTGGCTCCAAACCATCCAACCTGACATCACAGACGACTGTGAACGAAGATGCCAATTATCAGAAAGGGATTCGTCACCTCACGAAGGAAAGCCTTCAGATCTGAAGCGACACACACGAGTCCGTCACGAGCGTTTCCAGTCAGTAGAGCTATTTGCCAAAGAGCTCCTCAAAATGGCCGATCCACAATTGCGATTAACATACACACACGACAAGCAAAGCTGAAGCATGTGCAACACTGTGTGGTGAGTGAATATGCTTTTGCTTACGAGTGCAATTCCGTTTCTTTCTTGGCTTGCAGATCTATTTTTTGTCCGCAACCAGCCAGCCAGCCAGCCAGTCACTTCATTGCGTGGTTGAGATGGATACACCCCCATCAGCAGCAGCTCAAATATTGCGTGGAGCTCTTTACGCCAGCAGCGCATATAATTGCAGGGCGTTCGTGTCTTGTGTCGCAACGCACAGCTAACGCTTGCGTCTATCGTCACACTCACACGTGCGCACAAGGGAGGAAACAAGAAGAGCAGGCCGGTGCTCGTGCTGTTCGCCCTTTTGGCTTGGCGCTCGTCCCGCATTTTTTTTTTTTTACAAATGCTCATCTTTTTCAAAATCAGAAAGAAAGCCAGCTCGAAATCAACAAAAAAAGCGAAAGAGAAGCGAGAAACAAAAAAACAAACCCAAGTGTCTCAATTAAATTTGCAACCGGATGGCTTCACACTTCTCTTGGCGTTTGTATGTGATCGCAACAATTGCAACTTTTTTTCTGCACATTGTTGCAAATGGATTTGCTTCATGTCGTATTTTTCGAAATATTCGAAAAGTCTAAAAACTGTTTTGAAAGAAAAACCTTATCACCATTGAAAAACCTCTGTCGGGAGAGGACATAATTGCAAGGTTTTCCATTTAAAACCTTAAAACCATGCACGTACTGCCAAGGTTTTTTGTGAAAGTTTTGCGAAAGAGCGAAGGGGGGAATTTCGCAACTTGGAAATGGCAGCGAGTGAGTGCGTTTTTGTATCGGCACGTTCAAATAAAACTTCCGCCGCCTAAAGCGCGCGCGCCGCTGCCACCCGCCACTGCTCCTCCTCTGCTGCGCAGACCAGCTGAGCAAGTGACCGACTGACCGACGTGACGCGACGCAACCCACTCGTCTGTCACCCACCGGTCTGCTATCTATCACGTGAGTATTTGAACCTGCCTCTCTCTCTCTCTCTCTCTCTCTGTTGAGTTGCGAAGTGGCGCAAGAGTGTGTGTCTATGAGGGCGTTTGTATGGATGAATATGTGGGCGTATATGTATGTGTGGCTTGGAAGAAATGACTGACACGAGCCTCGTGTGGCTCGTTGTGTGCCTGCCTAGTGTGCTGGTCCTCTTTGCGTATGTTTGTGCGGAAAAAGCGACGCGTCGGGTGTGGAAATGGAGCCACCTCGTCGTCTACCACCGAAGAAAATAAATACTGATTGTGGATCTGTGTGAATGACGTGCAGGCGGATATCCATACCAGCGCGCATCTAACCACCACGTAAACGACCACGACGTCTGCGGCGATGGATTCGTTTGGATTCGACTTCCCCGGCGGGGACCTGCTTGATCTCGGCTCACTGGGCATGTGGGGCGGCAACTCGACGCCACTCGGCTCGTCGCCCAGCGGCGGCGGCGGCGGTGGCGGAGGAGGAGGCCTGCCGTTCAGTGTAGGCACCCCCACGGGCGTGCAGAGCCTCGGTGACGAGCCGTTCTCGTCGCTCCCGGGTGGGAGCGATGACTTCAACTTTGGCGACTCTCCCAAGGCGAGCCCCGCTACGAGGAAGCACAACCCAACGGACGACTTAACCAGCCCGTACTTTGGCTCGGAACTGGAACAGAGCGGCTCCGAGCAGGCCAGTGAAAACAATACGGGCAACGGAGGCAAGCCAGAAGACGCAGGCAGCAACTCCAAGGACCAAGCGGGAGCCCAACGGAAGAACGGTAACGATGGATCAGCCTCCACCGGCCCGACGAATGGAAACAACTCGGCGTCCAATCAGAATGGTGCCGCAAACTTTATGATGGCGGACCAGAACAGCAACATGAGTGGACAACGACCAAACTCCTCATTCCAGAACAACTCGAAGGCAACAGGAGCTGGAGCAGCTAGAAACGCTGGTGCGTCTGCCGCAACGTCTGGCGTTGGCGCCACTTCCGGTACTGCGACTTCAACGTCCGCGCCCTCCGCATCAACGAACGTTTCGTCGGCAAGGCCCCACATCGATGGTCCGTCCATGTCTGGTTCCGCAGCCCCATCTCCGTCGGGCCGTAGTGGTGGAGCAGCTGCGCAGCCACAACACCAACAGCAACAGCAACAACAGCAGCAACAACAGCAAGCCATGATGCAGCAACGGTATTCCAATCCGATGATGATGAACCAAGGTCCGCAACCTGGACAGCCAAACTTTGCCGCCCAAGGATACCAGATGAATGCTCAAGGAAACCCCGTCATTGGTGGACCACAGCAAGCACCAGTGAACGGCCAGTACATGCAGCCACAGTACCGAGCTCCAACCTCCAGCTATGACGAAGAGTTTATGAGAGTGAAGGCGATGATGATGCAGCATCCTGACCTCATTCCTCCACCGATGGAAGTGCTGCGGATTTCCATGAGCCAGAGCGCACCGCTCCAGGGGATGATGGGAGGAGCGAACTACATGCAACGCACTGGGCAGGTGATGAATCGAGCGGGAACCCCGGGGTACCCTCAGTACGGCGCTCCGAACCCAAGTATGATGATGCCACCACAAGTTCAGCAGCCGGGGATGGACGCCAACCGTATGCGAGCGATGCAACTAGGACAGCAATCGCAGCAGCCGCAGCAACCACAACAGCGACAGATGTCTCAAGGTGCTCGAACTCCTGGTGGATCTTCAACTGGCAGCCCTGACAACCAAGCTGCATGGCAGTCTGAAAACGACTTGCCACTCCGACGGAAGATGATCGGGAAAATGTAAGTTGCGGATCATTGTGCTGCAAGATATGATTATATGACGTTATGTCTAACAAACTTTATACCTCTTGTGTGTCTTCTGGTAATGCAGTGTCAGTCTGCTTCAGCAGCGTAAGCCTGATGCTCCGGCAGAGTGGATTCGGCGACTTCCGGACATGGCACGACGTCTTGAAGATTCTCTGTATAGAACGGCAAAGAATCGTGACGAGTACGGCGACTTTTCGTCTTTGAAGACACGACTCCAGCATCTGGCTGTGACGATGGGAGCCCGCGCGCAGCACAAAGCAGGAGGAAACCCAAGACCCGCCGGTGTTATGCCAAATGGGACTGGTGTGATGGCTGGGAATGCTATGCAGACTGCAATGGGGGTAAATCCTGCTGCCATCGGAACAGGAATGGCGCCACAAGGACACGTCGCTGGAAACATGCAGTACGCAAACGTCGGTGGTCGCATGACTCAGCAGCAGCTTTTGCAGCAGCAACATCTCCAAATGCAGATGCAAAACCCTCAGATGCGCCAGTTCACTCCGCAGCAGATGCAGCAGTTCACACCTCAGCAAATGCAGCAATTCCAGGCTGTCCAATTGCAACGGCGGCAGTTCCAAATGCAGCAAGCTCAACAACAAGCCCAGATGCAACGCCAAACAACTCTTCAGCAGCAGCAACAGCAGCAATTCCAGCAAAACCAAGCGATGCAGCGTCAGAACAACATGCGTCAGCAACAGCAAATGCAGCAGCCAGGTGCGAACCCCGGTTACCCCATGGATCCTTCTAAGCAACAGCAGCAGATGAACCAGCGAGGTCAGAACGTGAACTTCTTGCAACAGCAGCAAGCGCAGGCTCAAGCACAGAACGCTCAGCTTCAGCAGCGAGCATCTATGAACGGAACTACTGGTCGACTGAGCGCGGATTTGGGCATGGGGGGAGGCCTCGGTGCGGAGTCCGCAGACTTCTTGAATCTGGATCTGTCACAATCTTTGCTGGGAGATTCCGATCTTTCAGTCGACACGACTTCGCTTGGCGGTGGAAACTCGAGCGCAGGTGACGCAGCAAAGAATGCTCCTGCGGAATCCTCCGGTACGGGTACTGGTATGAAGCGCACGCTTTCTCAGTCGCAGCAGCAGATGGCTGCAGCTGCGAACGCGGCCGCATTTAAGCGAACGAAAGCAAGCGGTCCAGCCGGTGCAGCTACCAGCAACAACCGCGGGGCAAATTCGCAATCACCACAGCCGACACAGAACGCCATGCAGAAGCCAGTGCAGGGTACAAGTGGTTCATCAAAGACTCCACCAATGAGTACAGTCAATGCAAAATAGTCGGAGGTAATTCTGATCAAGAAACGAAATCTTGTGTACAGCGGACCAATGTTTCCACCCGCTTCTTTGGGAAGGTCGAGTTTTGAGATCCTGCCTGGTATCCCAGATCGTCCGAGGTGGAAGCAGCGACCGTGGCTGGCGGCAGCGATGAAGAATGAGTTCCGGACGCGCCTGCAAGAAGCTGCTCTCCAGTCAGTCACTCTAGCCAGCATCGCTCCAAGGTGAAAGAAGCACGTGCGGTGGCATTTTGACGAGTCTCGTGGTGAGTTTAGCTTGATTTTATCAGTTGCTAAGAGGCGAGAAGGATGGATGGCTGCGGAATAGTGATGTTAGTTTGAATCATGTCACTCTTCCAGTCTCGAGACCGAAAAAGGATGTTCAGGTGTGTGTTCGCAATGTCAAGCTCTCTCCCAACGTGTCAAGCGCGTGTGCAAGTACGTTGTTTGGCTCTGAAGCTCAACAGTTTACGATTTGCTGACTCTGACTGCCTTTTAATGTGTTGAGCAGATCGGCTGATCAGTCCAAGGTTGGAAGCTGAGCTGGTGAAGGAGATCGGCTCAGTGTTGCCTGGTCGCTTGACTGGTGTTTGAGACTGCTCTGCTTTCGGCTCAAGTTGCTGTTTGGCGCACCTGCACTTGCTGCTACTGTTCGAGAGGAAAAGGAAGAGCGACGACGAAAGATTGCGTGGGTCGCAGCCGCGACATTCGGGTCGGAGCGCTGCTGCTGATGATGGTGGTCCGACTGAGAAACCACTTCGCGTCGTGAGGACTCGAGCGCCTGGAGAACCGATGAGCCCAGGCTGTTAAGAAACAAACAAATACACACAGGAACTGACCAATCAGACAATGTGGGGGACCAAGATCGCGTTCATGGAGAAAATGTCCAGGTACCTTCGAGCGGTGGGGTCGTCCGCCATGTGGGCGTTCAAGAGCATTCGACGCCGATATGCAGTGATGAGCACTGGAAACGGGATCGCAAGGTCGCCCAGTTTCCCCGATTGCAAGTCTTCAAAGAGCTTCACAACCGGGTTCACCTTGGGTTGCGAGCTCTCGCCGCTAGTACATGCGATCTGTTTCGAGTTCTCCCTTTTCCCCCGCGGACTCATTGTGGTGCCACGTAGACTCGCGAGTGGGCTCGATGGTCGCGTAGCGTCCACTTTGGAAGCATGAGGAGAATCAACCTGTGAATCTTCGACTTGAGCGCGCGCTTTGGGCTGGTGCAGTGGCGCTCGATGGCGAGAGCGCTTCGCTTTCTTCGGATACATCAGGTGCAGGAATTGATCGAACGTGACCTCGCCCTTGCCGTCCTTGTCGACTTCGTCGATGAGCTTCTGGACATCGTCACGACTGCGCGCGAGCCCGACCGACACGAGGGGGTCCTCCAGTTCGTCCAGCCCGACTTCACCTGAGCCGTCCGCGTCCAACGACTCGAACCAGCGGCGCATGAGCGTCATCTTCTCGCGCAGCTCCTTCAGCTGGCTGTTTTTGCCGTGCCTGTCGAGCCACCGGTGCTCAAACCACTTGAGCTCGTCGAGGTTCGTGTTTAAAGGGTTCGCGCTGTCGTCGCCGCTGCCATTGGCGTTCGTGGAAGATGAAGATGGTGGTAAATGCGCGGACTTGGAGAGTACGTATGCGTTGTTAAGAGACTTCGGAGCAAATGGCTGGCTCATCTGGGCATTTCTCGAGTCTTGAGCTGCAGCGGCGGTTTTGAAGATCGCGTTCGCCTCGCCCAAGAGATCGTATCGCAGAGGACCTCGGTACCGCGGAGGAATCTGTCATGAGCACACAGACACACACACCAACAGTTACAGGATCAGTCTTCTCGCCATTCCTCATCAACAGACTGAAGTCTGCGTGCTACCAACGAACCTGGCGTGGGCTTCTTGGAGATGACTCGTCTCGTGCCAGTGTGCTCCGCCATTCACGCCGATGAAGCGTCGGGTCTGTGACTGAGGAGAACGACGTCGGGCCTCCAAGGAAGGAAGAAGGCGAAGGTAATTTGGGGCTCAGCATCACAGCTGTTGCTACCGCCAATGTTCTCTCTCTCTCTTGAAGCCGACAGTTCTCCAGGAAGCTCAGTTGGGTGACGAGACTTTAGAAAACTCGACTTGCCAAGTGACAAGCGAAGAGGTCAAGCCAGTGTGGTTGATGAAGAAGGTGCGCGACGAGGTATTTATATCGACTGACCTGTGCCTGATTCAGGAAGAAGGCCAAGAGACTGGCGAATACAAACTTGCCCAAGTCGATGATCTGCACGCCCGACGTCGCGTTCTTCCGGCAGCTTTGTGGTGGAGGTGGACAAGCTCGCCGGACCTGGCTCGCGACTTGAGGCGCTCGACAGCAACAATATGCGTTCACGAGTTGTTGGCGTATGGCGTACCGCTGGACTGGCTCATTGATCCGAAGCACAGGATGATAACAGAGTACAAGGTGGTCGAGTCGGATCCTGACTGCAGCGAACGTCCAGTTCTGCTGCTGCAAACATGGAGCAGCATCGCCAGGAGAGAGCGATTCGTGAGCTTCAAAGGGAAGCACCGCAGGTGATTTCCAACAAACGTCATGGAATCTATCTATCGTGTGGTTATATAGTAAGTGTCGTTGCCTAACGGAATGCAGCTCGAGCGTGTGCATAACACAGTATCAACAATGGTTGGTTCTCCATGACCCCAGGCTCTTCTACTCAGTCATGTTCTTCCCGGGCCCGCTCGGCTTCTTCTTCTTCTTCTCACCGCGCTCTGGGAACTTGCCCTTCTTCTGCTTCTTCTGCTGCTGCTGGACTCCGTCCTCTTCATCACCCGCCCCGCTCTTCTTGAACTGGCGCATGCGGTTGGACTTTTGCAGATCGTAGCCCGAGACCGTGTTGATCCGGTGGCGCTGCGGCGGGGCCTTAAGCAGCTCCTTGCGCGCGCGGTCGCTCGTCTTGCGCAGCGAGAGCATCCACTCGGGCACGTCGCAGCCCGAGAGCTTCATCACATTCGCGATCGCACGCAGGTACATCATGTCGTCCTCAGTGAAGAACGTGACCGCGAGCCCCTGGCGACCGCCTCGGCCCGTGCGCCCGATGCGGTGGATGTAGCTCACGGCGCTCTGCGGGAAGTCGTAGTTGATCACCATGTTGACGGCCTTGAAGTCCATGCCGCGACTCATGAGGTCCGTGCAGATGAGCACCCAGACGGTGCCCGTGCGGAACTGCCGGATCACGTCGTCGCGCTGTTCTTTCGTCCGGTCAGCATGGACAGCGCCCACGTTGATGCCGTCGTAGAGTAGCTCCTGGTAGAGCTCATTTGCGCGCTCCTTGTTCTGCACAAAGAGCAGCGCGGGCACACGGAGCCCCTCGGTGATGAGCTGCTTCATGGCCACGAGCTTACCCTCCTCCTTGCCGACAAACACGAGCTTCTGCTCAATGGTCGCCGCGCCCGAGTTCTTGACGCCGATCGAGACCTTGATCGGGTCACGCAGCACGGACTGCGCCATCTCTTCGACGCCCTGGAGCATTGTGGCGCTGAACATCGCGCGCTGGATCTTTGGATTCGTGCACGCCGCGAAGATCTCGTCGATCTGCTCGACAAAGCCCATGTCGAAGAGCCGGTCGGCCTCGTCCAGGCACACCATCTCGACCGTCGAGAGGTCGAGTTTCGTCTCCTGAATCAAATGCACGAGGCGCAGCGGCGTCGCGATCACAATGTCGTGGTTCACCGTGCACTTGCTCCTACAAGTCATTTTTTTATAAATAAGTACACGCCAATCACAATGTTAGCACAAAAAGCAAAAATTCACACAATTGTAAATAAAACATGTAAAATAAGTACGTACTTGATTTGTGCGGTGATCGTCGCCGCCGTGGCCTTGGAAAGCAACACGATGTGGAACTTGCGGCCCTTGCTCAGGCGGTTGAACTCGGCGTGGATCTGCACCGAGAGCTCGCGCGTGGGCGAGAGCACGATCGCGCGGATGCCGCGCTCCTGTCCAGGCGCGCCCAGGTTCGCGAGAATCGGGATCGCAAACGCCGCAGTCTTACCAGAGCCCGTCGGTGCGGTCGCGAGCACATCGCGGCCCAGGAGCATGCTTGGGATCGCCTGCATCTGAATCGGCGTCGGCTCCTTGTACTCAGAGGCCTCAATGTTCTTAAGCAAAATGTCCTTCATCTTCTCCTGGCGCGCGTTCAAGCGCATGAGCGTAAACTCGGCGATCGGCGCTGGCACGACCGTGCCTTCGACGCGGATGCTCATCTGGCGACGAAACAGCGTGATTTCGTCCCTAGCAAGAAGTAAACAGGCAAATTACAGATAACAGTTAGTATAGTAAGCTTATTTAGCAGGTCACGAACTCTGCATATAGAGATAGATTGGTACGTACTTGTCCTTGCTGACCGCGGCCTCCTGCTTCGCAGCCTTCTTGCTCTTCTTCGTCTTGCTGTCGGCCTCGTCGCCGTCATCTTCGTTGTCGTTTCTAAAGAGCGTCATGTCTTCTTCATCGTCCTCTTCATCCTCCTCGCTGCCTTCATCTTCTTCATCATCGTCTTCATCCTCTTCAATGTCTTCGTCTGCTCGGAACGAGACTTCGCTTCCTATATTTATAAAAACGGCAACATATTATCAATACTCGTGTGTACTTATTTTCCAAACATATATATAAGGACAGTATCATTACAAACGTACCAATCGAGTCCGCGCGCGCTCGGCGCTGCTGCTGCTTCTTGAGCTTGCGCTTCTGCGCCTTGTCCAGCTTGGGTGGCGCAAGCAGCAGCGACGCCTGCTTGCGCTCGTCGTCCTCGAGCTTCTGCTCTTCGATCGCACCTTCGCTGAGCTTGCGCTTGCGGCTCTGCTTGCTGCCCGTTTTCTTCTTGCCTCCGCTCGCAGCCGCGTCCTCGTTGCCCGCCCACTTGGGGACCATGTCCACGCTCATCTTGCGCTCACGCTGTTTGGGCCTTTTCTCCACGGGCTTCTTGGCACTGGCAGCAGCATCACAGCCGAAAAAGTCCAGCTCGCTCGCATTGGCGACACTCTTCTTGCTCGAGTCTGCACCATAAGGCAAACGTCAGTCAGTCTGGAGCTCTTCGTTCGTCCAAGAGCTACAGCTGCACTACGAGCAGTGCGGTAAAAGGTGAGAGAAGAGAGAGAGAGTGGAGAACGTACCGTCGTGCTTCTTGAAGAGCCCGATCTCCTGCTGGAAGCGCTTCTTGTCGAACTGGGCGCCCTGTGTGAGCGCGCCGAAGAAGCTGCTCGCCATGATTCTTCAATTGTGCTGCTGCTGGTGGTGGCTTTTGGACGAGAGCGAGCGGCCAGTCAACACAGCATGCGGTTACCATGAGTAGCCTCAATACTGGCCTCTAAAGTCGAATTTTGGCTTAAAAATTACAGAAAAATAGTCAGACAAATGTTTCACGAAAATGGAAATTGGTTGACTTGGCTTTTTAAGAAATCAACCTGGTCTTGAATTCGTCCGCTTTACGTGAAGAACGTATGCGTTGCCTGCACAATCGGCTCAACGGTCTCTAGATGCGACTCTGAATGCGCTGAGCCCACTTGATCTGCGCCATTCGCATCGCTCTCAGCGGTAACATGCTCTAAAGATGACCGCGCGTCGGACCAGTGACCATTTTCGCCTAGCTTCACAGTGATTTTGGTGCAAACGTCGTTCAGCGACTGGGCGTCGACAAAATCATAGTCAAGCGACTTGATTCCGTTTTTCTTCCACGTGCGCGCGTGTTCTTTCAGGAGCTCACGCTTCACCTGCGTATTTAAAAAAAACATATAATTAAATATCAACCAGAGTACATCAATAAAGACCCTGCTGTAGAATACTTCGTAAAGTTTTCAAAATAACAGCAGCCTTACCGTGCATTTCCACTTAGTGCTGCGCAGTGTGTCAAGTTTCTCTATTAAACCCATGTCCTCCAAGTCGGTGATCGTGCCACTGCAAGTTGCACAAAAATGATCAGCCAAAAACCAATTTCTAGACATTCTCAAATGAAAAATCTGGTATTCGTACCTGGCTGGCGACTGGATCGTGAGTTTCTTCTTCATTACGCGGCAGTAGAGCTCGTCATCTTCGCCCCCCCACCTAATTAATGCATAAATCATCCACAAATAACCAATTATTAAATGAGAACGCAGAGCTCCGCATCATAGAGTTACTGAATACCATGCGTACCCCCAAAAATTGTTTGGAAAGCCGTTGATCTTAATGAAATCGCGTCGAGTGAACGCCACAATACCGCCAAAGTACTTTGGGTTGCCATTGTAGCTGCACAGCCCACAAAACGCAGACATCGCCATTAATATTAGCAACCGCAAATACGATTGTAAAGCACATAGGTATTCATCTAAGGACTCACCGATCCCAAACACGCGCAATGTGGAACGGTCCGAGCTCTGGCTTCTGAGCGTAGAACTGACCAAGATCGTCCTATAAAAACCAAAACAAATATGAAAAATAATTTAGATCCACACAGTTAAAGTCAACCCCATAGCTAGTAGAGACTCACTCCGGGCAGCAGGTCGACGTCGTGGAAGATGAAAATGTCGTAGTCGTTGCGGGCAATGTCAAAGCCGGCGTTCAGTAGCTTGCCGCGATTAAATTTGCGTCCGTCAGCAGACTGCTCAATAATAAATATGTGAAACGCGCTGCAAATATTTACTTGAGGTGAGTCATTGCAATAAAAACATAAAGAAAGATAGCAAACAAATAAATAGCCGCACCTCAACTCGCTCTGCTTGCTCAGCAGCGCTGTCATGTGCGGGACGAACTGGTCGAGATGCGCCTGGCGCTTCTGCGCCGCATGGTTGTCCCGGAACGGCACGATGACTGCAACGTGGAGCTGTTCTCGAGATGACTGTGGTGGCAGTACCGAGTCGCTGGCTGCCGGCGTCTGGCTCGCATTATCTTTTAGAAGCTGCGTTGCACTGTCGTCATTCATCATTGCGCTCGTGGTCTCGATCTCTAAAGCAGGCAGGTCAAATGCAGGTTCACAAGTGAGCACACGTTGGTATGACAGCAACTTTCAGAAATGAGAAGAGCACGACGGGCCTGGACCTGATGCTGCTGGACTTGGATCGCTGTCAAGAAGGTGGTGCGAGTCGTGAGCACCACGTCGCTTCGCTTCATGGAGCACTTCGCCGTTGCTGCTTTGCGCAGCAGCATCATGTTGGGCGGCGTCGCGCTTCCGCTTCTTCTGGTCAGTTGTCATGAGCTGCGCTTCTGCATCACCACCACCGCTCTCGTCCTCATTGCAGTGCATGTCGCCCGCCGTCGCCGCACCATCGTCCTCCTCCGTCTCTTGATGTGCCTCCATCAAAATAATTGAGGTGCGCAATTTTGTTTTGAGCTGCTCAAATGTGCTTCTTTTTCACCCAATCAACAGCGAGATCAGGTGGCGCAAAATGGATTTCCCGCCAAAAAACTGCTGATTGGTGCATTTTCCCAGGCAGGTTATCTTCCTAATAAATAGCAGCCCAAGAGCACCAGTGAAGCACTTGGTCCACGCAAGCTATGCCCTGCTGCTTTTCCGCATCAATCACCTTCGAGTCATTCATTTCAACCGCAACATTGAAAAAAACTGGTAGAGATGTCAAACTCTTTCGAGTTGACAGAGCTTAAACCATTGAGGTTTGGATACGCACGAAGGCGCAATCCCGTCCTTGTCGAGGGAGATGCTAACCGTCTCTCGGCTCAACGAACACAATTTTCACTTCCAATAAAAAAGGTATAAATGCTAATACAACTGGTCTGCACTTCCAAAACGCTCAAGACTGCCATTTTGACACATTTGCTGTTTGAAAAAAGTGGCCACTTTGCAGCTACCTCTATCCTAACGTGTCCTGTATAAAATAATACGCCTATAAGATCTGATATGCTAATCAAGCGCTGGTATCAGATTGTACAGGTTGAGAGATGGCTACACCTTTGGTAGTGTCGCGTTCATGAGGGCGCTCCTACTGGTATTGCTGGGCAAAGTCGGCGCTGGACATACCGACGATCACTGAGAATTCGCCTTCTTCCACACCGTGTCTCTTGAGCTTCTTCCCGATGCGCTTCGCGAGCCCGTCGCCTCGCTACAGTAAACAAACCCACAGTCAGTCAGTCACAGCCACACAATCGGTTAAACCAAGAGCTCAATTGAGCTCTTGGTTCTGGTATACAAGCCACTGCCTCACCTGGGTCATTGTGTGCAGCACATCAACCACGCGCTGGTGGATCTCGCGCTGTGGATCTGCGAGCAGCGCGATCAGGTTGTCCACCATATCGAGACACTGCACGACCTCGTTTGCGGCCTCGGGCTCTTGTTCAACAAGTTCAACGAGCGCGTTCAGCGCACAGAGCTTGTCGTCTTCATCGAGCCCCACGAGGCTCTTGTTGATCGCCGGGATGGCCTTGACGCCCAGCACTTGGATCAACAGCGTCTTGTCTGAGAGCAGCCGCTGGGCAAAGTGGAGCGCGCCCAATGGTAACTCACACGCCGAGTTGATCGCGATGCTCGCGTTCTTGCTCACGGCCGCGCTCTTGTGCCTGAGGCACGCAACTAGAGGCTCGACGCCAAACTCGATCACGCGCGGCTTGGCGTCTTCATACGTGGATAGCCCCATGACGGCGCCAATGAGCGCCCTCGTGAGCTCGACCTCTATTTCTTCACTCTCGCACTTGATCGACTGCGAGAGCAGTACCTTGGAGAGCACCTTGAGGCAAATCTCGACGGCCTCCAGATGGATCGCCTCGCGCTTGCCCTGATCGTGGGTCGCAGCGTTGCTGATCACGAGCACGGCGTGGTGGATCGTGCTCACAGGGTACAGAACCGCCTTCTTGAGGAGCTCGAGCACGGGCGCGACGAGCGGGAACTGCATGCACACGCTCGCGCCTTTGAAGACACGCGTGAGGTTGGCCAGGATCTCCACCGCGAGACTCAGGATGGGCAGTGGGATTCGCCTAATGGGCTGGCTCGTGAGCATGAGCGTAATTTTCTCCACGACGTCGTCGCGCTTGGCGATCAGCAGCACGCCCTCGTTCGAGATCGACAGGTTCCGGAAAATTGTACACGCGGCCACGACGACGGGCTCTTCAGGGTCGTTGAGCAGGTTCGTCGCGGCTCGGAGCAGCGTGTCGTTGCCCAGGTCATCAGGTTTGTCCTGGAATAAAAGTATCGAGGTCAAGGTCAGTGTCCTATGTATGCAGGTTTGGTTATAGGGAAAACATTGAGAGCCTCACGTTCTCGTAGAGCACAAGCGAGGAGATCACGAGCGCCGCGTTCCTGCGGACATCGGCGGAGCGCGACTCGGTCAAGTCCGCACACGAGAAGAGCACTTCGTGGGTACCCGCGGTGTACTTGGTCTCCTAATCACACAGACACAATGATAAAGCGTCAAGTGGGTCTGATACCAGCCTAGGTACCTATTGGGCGGTGACAGACAATCGAACCTGGTTGCTCAGGAGCTCGTGGAGCTCAAGCAGCGCCCTGGCGCGGCCTTCGTCGTTGAGGTCGTCCATAAGCAGGAGCTCAGCGAATTTCGGCACGGCCCGCGAGCCAAACGCTCTCGTCACCTGGGTTCCCAGTACAGCAGAGTAATAAAACAGATGGATGAGGCTTTGGCTCAGGCTTGCATAGAGCCGAGAAGAGAGAGGAATGAAGCTCAGCACCTCTTTTGGGTTGTACGAGTCCTTAAACGGTAGGTCCTGGTACGGGTGGCGCTCATTGAGGCTGTCGCTGCATGTTGAAGCAAGTAGAACCAGTCAGGACAAGCTCACACACGCCAAACTCCTCAGCATGCAGCTGCCTGGCTGGTTAGGGCGTCACCTACCTGACGCGGTGCATGGTGAACAAGTGCGAATGACGCTCACGAGCTCACGGTGATCGCTCTCTCGTGCTATAATTGGAAGCCAGGCCTCGACCATAACCATGAGCTCATCCAGAGCAAAACCGATTGAAGAACACAACAAGAAAGCGAATGAGAATGGCAAAAAAGATTACAATTATATTGAGTTTGAAAGAACAGTTGACCGGTTCCCTCCCACAAGTCAGGACGCTTCTACTTCTCTATCGGCCGCTTCTAAAACCAAAGCGCGCGCGTGTCTGTGTGGAACTGCTTGAGCTAACTGCTGGGCTTGGCCACTGGAACTCTCTTTCGAACTGCGTGCGTGTTCTCTCATAGACCTCCCGGAGGAGGCGGTAGACGTCTTATCACTCACATCACCACCAACATTTCTGCGGGTGGCGGTTTGTTCAGTCCGCCCGACGCAATGTTTCTAATCATAGAGAACGCGCGCAGTTGAGCGAGTCGAGTGTGTTGATCCAGCAGCAGCAGCCAGGTTGAGAAGCTCTTGACACGCACGCGACTTGGCTTTCATGGGGACAACTGGGATCTCTAAACTGGGGAGCTACTGGGAATTGGGAATGGGTGGTGGGAGGGAACCTATAGGAGACAACAAGACAAGAAGACACTGGGGAGGTTAGAGGTCAAACGATGTCATTCCAATTGGCATAAATTAGAACACGCGCTGCGCGAGTTATGCCCGACACAACGCGCTGGGGCGTCCTGGATTCGGACCGAGGACTGGGATCGATCTTCTTCTCTTCTTGCGGCTCTGGGGATTCATATGCAAAGAGGCCCTCACTCGCTCGCTTTCTCGCGAGAGACAAGCAAGCAAGGGAAAGGCCCCAGCACACATGCAAAGCACATATAAAGAAAGATGCATCTATGAATATGGCCCCCATGGACGAAGACCAAAGAAGACAAACCATTGGTCGAGGACCGGTTTACTTCTTGTCCTTCTTCGGGGCGCGGTAGGTTCCAACGACCACGGCGTGGTCACGTTCGTAAGGCTCCAAGGTGAGTTGTTCCGCCGGCTTGAACTGTTCCTGCTGCAACTTCTTCACTTCACGGGCGAAGACCGCCTCAGCTGGTGCAGTGGAATCGATACAACTCGCCTTGATGGAAATCACGAAGTGCCCGCCGTTTTTCAAAAAGTAGCTCGAGTTCAATGCAACGATACGCGCTTGGTCTGGCTGCGCGACATCGGCGAAGACGACGTCGACCATGGGGACGAGCATGCGGTACTTGAGTGGGTGGCGCGCGTCCTCGATGATTGGGATGATGTTGGTGCGCGACTTGGCGACGTTGATGAGGTCGCGACCGGAGCGGTGCGAGAACTCCACGGCGTAGACGGCGCCCGAAGGGCCGACGATGTCGGAGACGTGCGACACGGTCGTGCCGGACGCACCGCCGAGGTAGAGCACCTTGGCGCCTGGGACGATCCAGATGTTGTCAACACCGCCGAGGATGGCAGCGGCGAGCTTGGAGCGGAACGGGTTCCACACGCGGTACTCGACCTTCTCGGTGCCTTCGCCTGAAGCGGAAGGGACGTCGACGGAGATGCGCTTCTCGCCGTACACGGCCTTGCCTGGAGTCGAGTTGAGAGTCACGAGCGCGTCTTCCTTGCCGCGGGCGATGAAGACACCGGCGTGACGGTGAGGCTCAACGAGGACCTTGGCGCCGCCGGACATGCCGCCACGGCCGCCTCCGCGGCCACCACCACGGCCGCCACGGTCACCGCCACGACCACCGCCACGGCCGCCGAAGCCACCACCGCGACCGCCACGTCCACCATCGCCACCGCGGCCGCCGAAGCCACCACGGCCACCTGGGGCTCCACGGCCGCCACCGCGACCACCGCCGCGACCACCACGGTCACCGCCACGGCCACCACGGAATCCACCACGTCCAGACATCTTGAAGGGTTCTTGGGAAGGAGAAGCTTGACTTGGGTTGTTGCTGCTGAGCGACAACTTGTAATGCCGAACGCTCAACCGCGCTTTCCCAATTGCGAGCAATCGCCGACGGTTTGGTTGGCTGGGAACGGCGCGCCTGAAAAACCAACCAGGCGACCATTCGAGTTTCAACCAATCACCGTATTTTGCTTTAATATGACACATGTGATTGGTACAAATAACGCAAAAACCTAAAGTACGCACTTTGCGTTATGTTCGCGCAAAGCAGGTTTTGTGCGAACATAATGCAGCATGCGTCCGTTGGTATAGTCTATATCCGCAGTATTTAAAATCTGCACGTTGCGGACATATCGTGGAAAACGTATTTATGGTTTTAATTCATGAAAACCTTTAGATTTACATATTGTGGTTGCGGACATATCTCGGAAAACGTATTAATGGTTTTACCGTATAATCTCGGACAAGAAAGTATACAAATCAAGTCAATAGTGTCCGAGAATATTGTTGGATATATCAGAATATGTATATATTCAATAATAATCTCGGACACTATTGACTTGATTTGTATGCTATGCTGTCCGAGATTTTTGAGGGAACTATAAAAGAGGCGAAAATCGCACCAAACAATCCTAAGCTCAAGCGATTTATGTATATGCGTCATATATATGTGACTCATTCAGGTTCAACTAGGATTGTTCTCATGTTTCATTGTTCTCCCAGCCTTGATTCACGCTCATTTTTGGAACCCAAGTGCGACGACGCATTGCTCTCACTCCATCGAAGCAAGCGAACTGAGAGATGG